>VWZD01007359.1:0-98670 GCA_013396695.1 Sakesphorus luctuosus | reverse complement strand
TTTTTCATAAATACAAGGTCTGTTTAACAAACCTTTCAAGATAGTATTCCTGGTATTCCACGGAGAATAAAATCTTCCCAGCTGTAGTCTTTAAAACCCATCAGCCCCTCAGCATTGGAAAGATAGTGCAATTTTCTGACTTCTGCAAGATGTTAGTATGGACTAGCATCCTTTCTGGGAATTCTGGAGATGAATCATTCCCACTGGGTAGAATTGAGCAATGCTTTTGAATAGTCAGTTCATGAGAAATGTGAATTGGAGAATACTGAAATGATTTGTGACAAATCAAGCAATAATTCTAGCCAAAAAAAAAAAAAAAAAAGGAGCGGGGGGGGGAGCTGGAAAAGTTGAAAAATCAATTGTAAATTTTTGTTTCAAAACTGATCAATGGGTTTGGAAAAAAGGGTATAAAAGAAAAATATCAAAGAAGAGCTAAAGAATTCTAAGAAATTCACTTCAACCTAATGCAATTTCTTGCTGTTGCTCAGTCAACAAACACAAAATTCAATTCATGTAGCCCTGCTCCCAAGGGGATGGTGCAAAGGAGAGTCTTTAGACAGCGTGTTCCTTTGCACAGCCAGCCTGTCCCATGTGCTGGGTAAAAATAGTAGAGCTGTGGTAACACCCTCAAACATCACCTTCTTTTAGCTTCACCTCAGTTGCCACATTTCTTGAATTTTTCTAAACACCAGGATTACATTTGTGACTTGTCTTTGAAGAAGTAAAGACCAAACTTTTGCTTAAACTGCAGTGTTCCCACTCCTCTTTTTCAGAAGCTGTTCCAGAACCAACAACACTTATGTTTTACAAGTCAGAGGATTGTTCTGGTCAGTGCTACTACCTCTATGGACCTGGATCTATGGAGACTCACACACTGGACACTGTAAGCCAAACCCTGAACATATATTTCTTTACAAAAAAAAAAAAAAAAAGGATGTTGCTCTATACCATGAAACAAGTGAAATGACTCACTGTGGAAACTTGGCCAGTGAGTAGTTATTTCGGTGAATATACGATTTTGAAGACTTTTATATATAGTTAATTGATGTCTGATCAGCACTCTGAGACATACTTGCATAAATGGCTACAGAAACTACTTTTAACATTTTGGTGGCTTCTTCCTTTGGTGTCTTGAAGGGTGCAAACACACTCATCCACCCAATTCTCTTCTGTGACAGAGTTGGAAGAAACTATTTATGTCCTTCATCTTTCTATGGGCAGTATCTTCTTTATGTTAAAAAGAAAGTCACATTTATAATATACCTTCATTTTTAAAATGTGACCTATTTACAGCATGAATAATTCCTTGTTCTGCAGATCAGTAGTGTTTCATGGTTTCACACTCACTTTCCCCGCAAATGCCCATGTCGAATGTGATGGTATGGGATGTCCTGGGTTCAGACTCCTCTCTTTCTGCAATTTTTCTATTTAATTTGACAAACCATTGCATATATTTCACTTGGCAGTACTATGAATAATTTCTTGGCAGTTAAATTCTCTTCTGACAACATTTTGCAAATCAGCCAAAATTTATGCCCACCAGAAGGCTGATATAAAAAAAAATCTTGCTGATGATCACATACTATTAGTAGTTCTTGCTTATACTGCAGGTTATTTACTTCAGGTTATTGTCTATCCTATGTCTGCCTGGAAGCTTGAAAAAGAGCCCATTCAGTTGTTTATGCAAATATAAATTTCAGATTTCCTTTAGAAAGTAGTGGTTTCAAAAGGAAACAGAGCTAATGAGAGATAAAAAGGTTCTAATAAATTGTATTTTTACCAACATTTCAGATCCTGAATTTGAATGTGAGGTTGCTTGTGCATAGCAATATACTGCATACTAATTTCCTCCAGATATGCCCTTTGAGGGATAATAAATCTAGTTTTTCAGTCCATCCAGAACCTTTACTTTAAGTGCTTGCAATTTTTCATCTTGATGGCAGTGGGTATAATCTAAAGCCCAGTGTAGTTAACAGGAGTCTGTTCACCAAGTGTTTGAAATACGGGTCAAGGATCCATCTTGCTATTTTTTTTTTTAAGGCAAGCTATTCATATGATAGCCAAGCAACTCCTCCATCCGCATTTCATTCAAGTTCCTTGCTGAAACACAATTTCTTTATGACAGCTTAATGGTTAGTTTTTGTTTAAGCAGGAGAATACAACCTATACAACGTACCTTTGGAGTGAACTCAAGGTAGCCTTTCTGTAGACACAAATTTTGCCACAACCTCTTGATCACTTTTGTGAGTGTATGAAATGGATGGCAAGCAATAGGGGAGAAATAGCACCTCTAGCTGCCCATCCTGCAGTCTCACAGGCTTTTTCTGCTGAGAAAGTTATTGGTCTTTATGAGAGATATTTTCATTCCATATGCTGAAAATATGTTGAATGGACAGAGAGTATTTATTGAAAATTGGTTTTAGAGAAATCTTCCTAGCATGTACTGGTTCCCATATCCAATTTTATGGATGCTGTAACAAAGGTTGACCTTGTTTTAATATGGTTGTCATTTGACAGAAAGTCTTTGTTAGCTGTCAGCTGCACTGGGCAAGGGAATGTGGTATTTCACAGACTTCTAAAGTGAAATGCTGGATGAATACTGTCAAACTGAGAGAGGACAATCAACTTAAAATTATGGCAGAGGTTCAGAGAAAAATTATGTGCTGGGTCTCCTAGTCCACGTTCTTATCCTTACCTGTAGGGACTATTAGACATCATGCAATCCTATTTTAAGTGTCCAAAACAAGAGATTTAAATACCTTCTGCAGCTTCACAGTGTTCCTTCATTTATCATTTAATTTCCTCCTTTTGTGTCTAGTTAATTCTTGTTGTAGTATCCAGCATCTTCTTGGTTCCTTGGCTACCTCTTTGTTTCCGAAAATGTATTTGCCAAATTTTGAACTGCCTCTGATATTTATTTAGCAAGGAAAATAACTTTGAGATTATGACCCCTTAGTCTATCCACACTATTTTTCTCCAACAGCTGGATTTTATCACTTGCTCCCATGTTTTTTTGCTCTCTCTGTCCTTGCCCCTTTTCTTTCCCTGCCTCTCACACTTGTTTGTAACTTGTCTTATGCTCAAACAAGAGAAAGCAGTTTGCCATGATTTGCTACCTTCTGATCAAGATTTGTCTAAAATTGTGTGATATCCAGATAGCACTGTGTTATATAACCTGATTTTTAGATTTGATGCAGAAGTCTCTATGTGAAGTTTTGTGCCTTTTGTTATTAGAGAAAAAGCAGAATAGTCATGAAGCTTTCTGTGTTCTGTGCTTTGTGCATCTCTATAGCACCTTAAAAAATGTAATAAACTGGGGTCCTTGGAGAAAATTTTAACGAAATTGTTAAAACAATCAATTCAGTACAGTAATTTGAGTTCTAGAAAGTCCTTCAAGAACTTGATGATGTTACTATTCATTCTCTCCCAAAACAAAACAAACCCATTGCTTTTCTAAACCTCATGCCCAGCACAATAGTCCAGACTCTGTCATGTACATTTTCATTGTCCAATTTGATTTGTCATAAGCAATCATGAGACAGAAGAGACATTAGCTAGGTTTGAAAATAATCTTCTTTGACATTGTAAGCACCAGGGCTTTCAGACTGAGTTTTCACTCTGGGCTGATCATATCTCGGCTTGCCTGGCTTCCTAACAGCCATCAGGATATTTTTGTGCCAGTGGGCTTTGTGACTTGTTCTGTCATAACTTAGCATGAGAGCCTTTGTTTTTTTCACTGACAGATGTTGATGCTTTAAAGTTATGTGAGGACAACAGCAGCCACCTCTGCTTCCTTGCCAGAAGACATATGCCCAGCAGGTGCCTAGGCCCTGAAACATATAGCAGGGTTAGAGAGTTATTCAGAAACTTTCAACATGTACAGGCAGGTTAGTACTGGGTGAGTTAGTCATCTCAAATACTTTCTAGAGGGGTCTTTTCATGTCTACATGGCTTATGTAACTTTCCTTGCCTAAAGAAAATATTCCACATTCTTTTGTTACCTGCAGATGCTTTAATTCCTTTAATCTCACAGTATGCTCTGATACACAGGGCACATTACATATAATGATTTGTCTGTATTTACATATTACCCTGTGGTATTATGAGTTTGAATTCTTTTCTGGCACCCTGCAGTGATTTTGACCACTGGTTTCCTTAACTAGAAACTTTCTGTTGTCCTCTTTATTATCAAGGACCATTGGGGTTCACTGACTTTCAAGACAGTTTACAATAACTTTTAGTTTTGTTCTCCTCAGATCATTTGTATTTTTTTTGTACTTTTTTCCTTTTGCTGACTGTATGTTTTGGCATTTCTGTAGCTTTTTGAAGGTCTTGCTACAATTACTTTCTGATGCCTCTCTAGCTTACTGCTGCTAGAATGGTGATTAATCATTGAGTGGGATTTACATTTTATGTCTATTTTCTTTTCCTCTTTCATATTAATTTTGGAGGAAACGTTAAATATTTGTTTCTGTTTTGGCATTGGCAAGGACCACATCTTTTCAACACTGATTCTGCAGATGATATTTTGCATATGGCATATCCAATCATCCTCTTCATGAACTGAGCCTTTATCTGTGGAAGGGTAGAAGATAAGGTACCATGCCAGTCTGCTAATTTGGTGAAGGGCAAGTGTCTGTAATAGCTGACATATGTGCTATGTTGTGCTGAGTATTATTGTGCTCTGAGAATATTCTTTATTCAGATAGTCAAACTAGGTGAATCAATAAGGGTTCTACTTTTTAAAAGATATACTATAGAGGAAAACATTTTGGGTAGTTGTAGGTAGATTAAAAAGCAGTGTGATACAAATAGAGCAAAACACTCTGTAGGACCTAATGTGTTTTTGCATTTACTTAACTAGTTATATGAAATAAAAATGCATCATGCAGAGTTTAGGTATTATTTTGCCATGTTTTCAGCCTGGTACAGGATCCTTGAACCAAAGGAACACGACATAGGATACAGTGAGATTTTCTAGAATGCCAAGTCCCTTTCATAGTAGCAGCCACTGGTTTTGTGGGGGTTTTTTGACCTTGTGATACCTTGGCTCTGGATCTAGTTTTCTGAGATATTCAATGTGCCCCAAGAGTAGCAGCACAGGTAGACAGGGTAAGATGCAGAATTCTAGCACAGTACTCTCACTCCTTCGCTCCTGCCTTCCAGGTTTCTGCTCAAGCTTCTACCACTCCAGTGTATGCAGAGGAGCACCCTTGCTCTCCAGCTGATTTGGAAAAAATAAATACAGAGAGAGAAATGAGATTACAGTAATTATAACTCATCAGGATTGATAGGAAGAGAACTGACCACCCAGCATGGTTAAAGGCCACTGCCTTTTCTTAGTTATATGATGGAAGAATTTCATGAGTATCTCAAGGGTATGAAGTATCTTGTCTTTTTAAAGTCTTTTTTTAATCTGTTTTCCAATTTTTCTTTCCTTCACCTCTGAGCAAAAATAAAAATAAGTTAGAGATATCTTTGCTTTTCATGAGGTTGGAACTGGAACATATTAACATGCTTTTTACCCACTCCAAGCATTTCTTTCATTCTTTCCACAAGACTATCACTTTCTTTGCTTTTTTAGAATCCTTCAAACTGAAGCTACTCAATGGTTCATGTTTTCATATTTTAGGACTTAAAAATAGAAGCTGCTTGAATGAATTCAATATGCTCAAAGAGGAAACATTATATTTTCTGATATCCTTAAGGCAAGTGTACTAACTGTTGGTCAGGATACCATTTGTAAACAACCACACCCTTTGCTTTGCACAGAGTAGTTCACTTTCTGGTAGAAAACCCCCTTCATCTCCATTAACTTCCAAAGTAATTTTTGAAAGACTGTATTATTGCTAGTTCATGTCTATGTCCTACTCATGTTAAAAAACTTAATCATATGAGTCACAGTGACCATGTCACTGGTTATAAAGAACTGCCTGATAGGGTGGGTTTTTTTGACAGTTGTCTGAGCCTGGAAAAGGAAGGTGATCACACTGTTGAGAAAATGAACCATGAAAAAGAGAACAATAGGAGCTCTGTTTGCTCAATTAGGGGTTTTGGAGCTAAGGTGCTGCTGGACATCGCCCTATGCTTGAGAGTCAGAGCTCAGAAGTGTAATTTAAACATTTAAGAGCTGATGTTAAACTAAATCCAGCTGTTTCTGTGTTGAAGTAATTTTAAAATTAAGTTCTAATTTTATGTTCCAAATGTTTCAAAAAGGATGTTGATATAATAAAAACACTAAAACAATATGGAAACTTCTTTAAGACCTACTCTTAAATTTAAAATTTTGCTTGAAGAACAGGACACAGAAATGATTACTATATTTGCAGGTTGGATAAATCCTTTCAGTGTTATCTGGGATGTTTTCAAAGCACCCATAGCAAACAGAATATTGGCCTAAAGTAAAAATATATCCTTTCCAGCAGATTACATTGAAAATCAGTTGCTTATTGCTCTTGTAATAAGATTTGTGCCCCTCTCCCCACCAACCTGCTCCGAGAGGAGGTGACAGCAGTACTCTGTAACATAAATGCTGAAGAAGTTAATAGAGCAGAGTCTGCTTTAGTTTGCAATTGCCTTTATGCAGTAGACGCAAGACAAGTCACTGTCATATTCATATTTCCTCCAAAAGATAGCTTAAACATAAGGAAACCAATAATAGAGTTTCTTTAGTAACTTTGTGTGAAGCACCAAAATCCTTTAATTAACTGCTGTATAGATCAGGGTGTGTACAAATACTATATGTGGTTAGCCAAGCCTTGAAGCCTACACAGAGACATTGTTCCTGTATGCATAGGAGCCCTAAGATGTCTTGTACACATAGTCTATGTTTATAGACTTACTGGGAAGATAGTCAGTTGTCCATATCATAATCAAGATAAACAAAAACAGTAACTGGCATTGATTAGTTAATTCCAAAGCTAAGTTTATGTAAAGTCCTTGACACAGCTGTATCTTCTGTGACATTCCTGCAATGCATAACGTGAGTAGGTAAGAAAAAGCTCCCAGGTTTTATTTCAAAATTTGGAAAAATTCCTCTTTATACTGAATTAAACATATTATTGCAAAATGTAAATGATAATAACAATGATAATTAGACAATAATCCCTTTAATAACACATGATAAGTATGCATTAAACCAAAATGGTCATAATAATTAATCCTGAATATATCCCAATTAAATGTTGATTATATGCTACATTCTGTATTCATTACTTTTGGATCTTGAAAGAATATTTATATCAAAACATAACATCAGAATCCCTCCTTCAGATATAAGATGATGTAATTAATTTTATAAATCAAAACCTTGCCTACGTTACTGCTGTAAATTTGTTAAACAATGTGTATTCATCCATGGGAGAACTAATAAAGAGGAGTATCTTTTGCTTTTAAATTTTTATCTGTATTTGTACCTTAGTCAAATTAGTAAAACTGTATACTGGGTCAACTGCAGAGGTTCATCCAGTAATTTTTTTGGATTGTAATTGAAAAAGGCTGTGATGATATCCCATATCTCTCATCAACAGTAATAGAACACAGGTCTGCAAGTATGTGTTGGAGAAGGTGCTCGACTTCTTGGTCTGGACTGATATAACTTTATACCAAATATCTTTGTAATCACAGACATCACTGAACTGTCAAAAAATAGTTTGTTGAAAAGATAATTAATAGCATATAGACAGTTCCCCGATACACTATTCTAACTGTAGATGAAAAGCACTCCTAGCCAAAGGTTGCATCTAGATGATCACATTTGATAGACAACTGTTAACTAACCTATTTTCTGTGAATATGTAAAATCTTCTTCTGAGCTCCCAGTGACAGGGATTTCTTGAAATTTTATCTGGCTTGGAAAATGCATTTGCTTTTGCTGGTTTTATGTCTGCTGGCTAAAAAATTTGTTGTGTAATGTCAGTGCTTCGAGAAATTCTAAATTATTCCTGTTTCCTTTCCTATTATCCTACCATGTATAATTTGCTATTACTGTCTTTGTCATGGATTTGTTTCACAAATGGGAGAAACTGCTCCATATTCATCAACATGCTTATAACCATTTGCTCTACCTTTCGAGTGCTACTGTCTGACATACTGCAATCAGTAAACAAGATAGAGGTACATGACAGTATTTTACAGTGGAACATTGATGTTTTCTGTTTTATTTTTTCATATATCTTCTAATAATTTCAGACACTGTTTTTCTTATATGTCCTTTATTTTCGTAGTTTTTCTGGTTTTTTTTTAACCTACTTCAAAATTAATTTAAACATATTTCAAAATTAATATGTTGGTCTCAACACTTACTGAAGTCAGGAAATTAGGAAGTGCAGATCAGGAATGAGAATCATTCTACATTCAGGATATTGACCAAGAAATTACCCACTGTATTTCTACCACAGATTGTGATACAAGTACTATGATTAAGACTGAGTAGACAGTCCCTCCATGGGGGGCTCAAACCAGAAACCTTTCTTAGGACGAAATTGTCAGATGTCAAGAAATTGAATGGAGTGGCCCTTTGTTGGAGTTATTGGCTAGAATATTTTCAGTGAAGGGACCTGTAACAGGAAGCTGGCAGCCTCAAAAGGCAGCACATGAACCTGTACATCCTGTAGCAAACAGCACTCACCACTGTAATTAATAGTTTTTGGAAGAAGATAGAAGTGCAGTGAACTTTATCATGTTGCCAGGGCTTGCAAGTACCAGTAGAATATGAATAGATACCAAGGACAAAGAGGATGACTACAGAGCCATTAGCTCAGAGCTGTTCCTCATTGCAGTAGCGGCCGAGGTAGCAGCAGAAGATGAATGAACTGTCAGTCTGAAAACAAATGGGACAGTTTTTAATTTTAAGCTGGACACAGGGGCTCAAGCCAAGGTGGTACCTGAAAAAGTGATGTCAGCTCTGAAAAACAAAAAATAAAATAATAATAATTAAAAAACCCAACAAAAACAACCAAAAAAACCAACCCCCAAAAACAGCAACACAGAGAAAAAATAAAAACATGTGAATCTTGGGTTTAGAGCATGTATATCTACTGAGGGTGCCCAAGTATTAAGCATAAAGAATAATTAGAAAGATGCATGAATCACAATAGGACATAAGAATTAATGCATATCTCTTATTTTAAAGCATGCCCTACTGAGTTCTCTAAAGGGGCAGTGCAAACATTAGGACAGTAGAAGATGTCTCTGCCCATCACTGCGTGGCTGGACTATGTAGTCTTTAAAGGTTACTTCTAACCCATTCTGTCATTCTAAGTTTTTACGTCAAAAGATCAACGCAATTGCATTCCATACATCTTCCAGAGGTGAGAAATGCAGAGCTAGGTTGGAAGAGTTTCATCACTCCATAGTCTCTGTGAAAGTTTCTGTCACCCCAAGTCAAGTACTCAAAAATGTAAATTCAGATACTTCTTTAAGTCTCCAGAGGCCAAAGGAAAAAAAAAACAACAAAGGAAAACAAAAGGAAAAAAGGAATGATTGCCCACAATTCCACAATTGCTCTCAGAAAAAAAAATCATGTGGAGAAGATGACTACAGCATGATGAATTCATCACCAAAATAAAGCAGCCCTAACAAAAGTGGGTAGACTGTATAAAATTTGCCAGATTACGAACATGGTGGCAGAATTAGGTTCATTTATCATCTACTTGTCTGCATTAACTTGTAGAAAGGGATTGTTATAATCACATCGGAAATTTGGAGATGCAGCTGCTGCTGCCTCTTGATTTCTAAAAAATATGACCAAATAGGAAAGACATTTGATTAGTTAATGTATAGCTTTATGCTGCATTTCTGAAGATCAGTATTTTTGAAGACTCAGCAATCAGTGTTGAGTTCAGTCATGATGTAGTGCATGGGAGAGGGCTGCGGAGTGTAACTCAAAGGAAGCAGGGTATGCTGTCAGAGCATTGTTTTACAACAGAGTCACACACATTTGGTGATTGAAATGAATTAAAAAATCAGCAATGAAAATGACTAAATTCTGGGCAAGTGTCAATGCCTTGAAGATGAATTCAATAACAAAGATATATGTATAAAGATCTTACGAGTTTGCATTTGTTATTTACTTTAACAATAACATATTTGCATATGCTTGAGATTTATAGAAATACTTAAGTATATATTTAAATATTATAACAATATATAATCATAAATACACACGCTTATCTAAATAGTCTTTATGACATTTATATTATTTAACATTACTGCTAAATATATATATATATAAACATGTATGTATATGTGGGATTCAGCTGTAGATCTCTTGGAAGAGATTTATAAAGGAACTAAGAATTAAAGAAATAAAAACAGAGTCAGTAAGATGTAAAAGCTAAATTAATGTGCTCTCTGAGAGCTTAAAACTAGGCTTCCCAATTCTTTTGAACTAGGTCCTAAGTCAGGTTTCTCAGAGGTTTTCTGTTATTGCAGCAACAAGAAAAGAAAAAGGGACAAAAACGATCCCATATCTAAAAATGCAAGTGACTTACAAAAACAGTAATTGTCCATACCTATCAACTACATATACTGCTATATATATACTGAGACATTAATTGATCTTAATCTGTATTTGAACTGTGATATGCCCACTTACAGGTACTTTGTACTCTCTTTACACACATCTATAGTAATAATTCTATTTTATGCTGTGTGCCTAGATCTAAAGGTAAAGCAGAACCAGGCCTTGTTTCTTGTATTTACATAAATATGGTTTCTGCCTGGAAAAGAGGAGACTGAGGGGAGACCTCATTGCAGTCTACAGCTTCCTTGTGAGGAGAAAAGAAGAGGCAGACACTGTGGTGCCTCTGTGGTGTCCAGTGAGAGAGCCCACTGGAATGGCCTGAAGATGTGTCATGGGAGATTTAAGCTGAATATTAGAAAGAAGTTCTTCACCCAAAAGGTGGCTGGGCTCTGGAACAGTCTCCCCAGGGAAGTGCTCACAGCACCAAGCCTGACAGAGTTCAAGAGGTATTTGGGCAATTCTCTCGGGCACATGGTCTTGGGGATGGGCGTATGCAGGACCATGAGTTGGACTTGATGATCCTTGTAGGTCCCTTCCAACTTGGCGTATTTGGTAAAATTCTCTGCACTGCACTGCACATTGCATCGGCCCAGGTGATAATGATAGACATACCAAGAAGCCCAAGGTCCCCTGTTTAGTCAGTTAATAAGAAAGTTCTATACACCTCTTCTTAGAGGATGACAAATAAATTATGTTGACAGAGGATTATTTCTCCATATTTGTTCCTTGGGTACTGTGTCTATTTAGGTGATGTTAATATGTAGGATTATAATTCCAATTTGCAGGCAAATTATCAATCATTTAATCTTTAGAATTAGGTATGTGAAGATTACCTCACAAATGTTACATAGTATATGTGAATACTTTTTCTTTAATTTTTAATTATTTTTTCTATTTTATTCACCAAACCAATTGCTTCATAAAAACACAATCTGAATAAACAGGTAAAAATCTGGGCTGAATTTATGAAAGATAACAAATAATTTCAGATGTACAGTTCCCACAGCGAAGATAAATATATTTGCATAACTCTGTGGCTTGAAAATCACACTCTGGGGCATGCAAATGGTCATTGTCCAGTATTCAAATGTGCATTATAAAATAACTGGGTCAATATCAATTTATGGAAAATGAGTCAGAAAAGGTGTATTTAAGTATGGGGATTTAGCATATATGTCAACTAAAGATATGTGTCATCTTAAGAGTGGGATATTTAAAAACATCTAAAATTTCTCTGTCCATATTTTAAGATTCATACTAAATAAATTAATTGTATGTGAGCATATTAAAGGTACCAGCAGCCACCAAGGATATGCATGGATTTTTTTAATCTAAAATGGCAGCAAGAAATAAAGCAGGCAGAGAAAGAAAAGAAACTGTAGCGATAAACAGAAGCCTCACAGTAGAACAGATTCAGTCAGTGATTGCAAGTATAATAGTTTTCTTTACCATAATAAGCATTGTTTCATGTCATTACAATAAAATGACTCTTCATCATTGCCCTAAGCCATAGTACATGTTCATTCCCAGAATCTTGTAAGCAAGTTTTGTCATTAGTCTTTTTAAAGCATATATGAGGAGCTTTCAAAGTCAAGGATAATAAAAACTATAAAATTTCCTCACAAGAGATCAAAGTGTGAGCAAGATTTAACTATAGGCATTGCTCCAAACATATTTTCATTTTAGAGAAGGAAGACACCCCTTTCTGCCTATAACTCTGTAGATAGCTTATTTGTTAGAAGATTTATGCATTAGTATTGAAATGTACTTGGTCCAGTCAGTGCTATAAATCATTCCCAGACAACTTTTAAGCACATTTTTAAATGCCCATGAAAAATAAGTTTTTCCATCAATAAGAGGGCTCAGCTCTGCAGCACTTGCTAAGAAGGGTCATTTCAGCAAAGTCACAATAAAGTGCTGCAGGATCCAGTTCAAATGAACAATTGACAAAGTCAATTCTCACCAGTTCTGTGAAGTAGGAGTAAATAAATTTTTTTTTGCAGCAGATTATTCTGGAGATAGAAAGATAAACTCCTCTGACCTTAATAAAGAGTAACTCTGGGATCTGGTTATGAGACTCTGCTTTCTACCACAAGGGACCACAAGTCTGGGTCACCTGGGAGCCAGCAGTGCTTCCTCATCTGGTAGCAGAACAAGGTGTATCTACTGCTTTTTAGGCTCTATGTCTGGGGTTTTCACTTCATGAATTTTGTAAACATGCTCTTAGGTTAGATGCTTACTGAGCCACACTTGCCAATTGTCAGAGCAAAGTTGTGTTCAGGTATATAAAAGTCATCTTTGCACTGACGTATTTTTTTATTTTTCCAAGTCTCAAAAAAAAGAGAGGAAAATGTTCATCATAAACTGTTGGTTTTAATTGAATTCTACTATATCAAGGCGTTCTGCAAACACAGAAACAATGCTGTGGAGAGCAGGTGTGGACAAGTAAGATGGGGGAAATTCACTATGGGGGGTCCTGTAAACCCATTCCCATGTCACATGTTGGGACAAAGCCTGTCTTACAGCAGCACTGTTCTATCACCATCAGAGTACACACTATGCCTTCCTGGATGTAGAGCTTCCCAACAGCAGTCCCAAATCAGGAACAGCCTCAACTACTAGGGACATTCCTTACTACGCAGTGTGAGGGAACAGCTATAGGTATCATTGACAAGACAGGTAACACATAGAAACTGGTGAGAGAACAAAAAAAAATGAATTTAAACGTTTCGGTTGTTTAGTGTTCCATTCTACCTCAAATAACTAATGAAATCATAGTGTGATTACCTTTTGGCATATAAAGTGGGTTTTCCAATGAAAAGTATAAAATAATGAACAAGACACATTAAATATGAAAACTGTTGCCACGTTTCTGTCTTTTTGCATGTTTTCCACTTAGTAGTGAAAAAGTTATAAAAATTGATGAGGATAAAATGACTGCAGACCCATATTGCACTGTTCTATTTAGCTCTGTCAAATGCAAAACATTTGTGAAACTGGATATTAAAAAAAATGCTTCAGGAATAGAAGCAAATACTCTGACAGACCATCTAAATACAGTGTTTTTATGAGAAAAAAAAATCAAATTAATCTTTGAATTACATGTTGAAATGGAAATGTTATTTTATATTTCTTTATACCACAGCATGAAAACTTCAAAACTGAAACAATTATACCTAAGCATTAACACCTTTGTGGAGTTTTTAATTTCTTTGTTTCAATATATTGGCAATAAGACAAGTAGCCTTCACAAATTTCCATTTTGACCATTAAAGTTGAAGGGGCAGTTAGCAGACAATTTCCTGAGGGAAGTTTGTCGTGTAATGTTGTATTTTTGTTTCCCTTTTTAATATTCATTTTGCTCTTGGCTAGACAGCAGACAGCCAGTCAAACCTCCAATCAGATCCGGGGTTACAAGTCTTGGTGCATATTCAGATGGACAGTTCATATGACCATATCTTAAAGACCTAATTTTCACGTACCTTTGTGCTGACATGGTTGTCAAGACATAGGTATATTACTATGATCTATTAGCTATGTTAAAGATACTGAAGAAACTCATCTCTGAGGTGCTTTAGAGAATGCAAGGAAAAGAAAAAGAGAAGAAAAAAGTCAGAAACATAGTGTAAAGCAATGGAAATAAAATTCAATAGAATGTAGAAAAGTATTACCATCAAAACATGAAAAATAAGTGAACAATGCAGTTCTTTTAAATCAAGGATCTTTTAAAAATGTCTCAGGTAAGAGATGGAGATCAAACCACAGACAAAAACAGTCTTTGACTGACTTCCACAAGACTTCCCAACAGCGTGAAAGTGCGATTCTTCATTTCTCGGAATACAAATCTTCTGGACTATGAGCTCAGGCATAAAGTGCTTTCATGAACTAAATCAACTGATTCTTTTTCCAATATAAATGGAAGAATTCATCACGTTAACTGTGGTAGAGACACCCTGTGTATAGTGTACAGATTCTGCAGCGTGTTTTGGTTTGTTCACACAGAAGCACTCTTGTTTTCTTTAGTTTTTAAAAAATCTTCAAGGGCATAGACTCTATGGACTCCGTCCAATTTAGACTACTCTTGATCTAAGAAAGATAGTTCTTCCTTCCACAACTAGGAATCTCTTTTTATGTTAAATGTTCCCTCGAGTTTTCTGGGATTTTAATTCATTGCTCAGAGGCTACTGATACTTGAAGCAAACAGATAGATTGCTTTTGTGTAAATTCCAAAAAAACCTTGACTCTAATGGAGCCAAGATAGGAACTGCAGAAGTCTATTCAAGATAATAAATGTCAGCACACATTTCTTCTTCTTGACATCATCAATGTCATTTGAAATTAAGTCAGACACTTCCAAGAACTCAAGAATTCTTCCAGGTGGCCTTTTCAATAAAGCATACTTTTTTTCTGTCTGAGCGTATTCCTTCATTGCTGACTGGTCCTCCATTTAAGCCTCAGGCAGAGGAAAATGTGTGCTTTCTGTTTTGACTTAACCAAGCTTCTCATATTTTGGAAAGATCCCCCTGATTCATAGAGTATCTTATATACAATGTTTCTTAAAGCCAGCATTAGTACCTGGTTTCTTTGTTTACACTTTCACAGTTTTCTTCTACTCTCTTTCTAGTCTGGTGTAACAGAAGTGAACTGGCTATCTGTAGGATAAATCCAAGGGATAAGGCATCTCTTGGATTTGAAGTAATGGCATTTCACTAGTGTGGTAGGAGGGCCTACCCCAATAAGGCCTAGAATTCATTCAGAGAATGTAAACCGTGCAAGTTATCATGCAAGCTATCTGTCATGAGTCATTAGTGGTGCCATGGCAATGATTTTGGTGTTGAATTATGCTAAACCCAGCCTGGTTCACCAAACTCCAAAGGCTCATCCTGCTTTCTGCAGGTGGTTGTGACAGCTAAGTTGGTAGCTGGCCTGTAAATTTGCGACAAGTGCTCAATCACTTTATACTATAAAAGTCCAGTACCCTTTCGTACAGTCAAGTTCTTCTAATATAACCCTTCTTGGGGTGTATGTGTGGAGATTCCTCACTTGGGCTGGGGACGCCTCCCAAGGATACTCCTCAAGGCTGAGTGAAAGAAATTACTCCATGAACACTGGTATGGGTGAGTTACATCAAATCTCTATTTAATGTATTTTCTTTTTGCTGGTTTTAATATAATCGCTTCGATATAACATACTGTTCTATCCTGTATTATACTACTAGTAGTTTTAGCATTTATATTGTGTAGTAAATAATTCTGATTAAGATCTGTTCACTTGTCTGTTAATTTGTCATAATAAAGGATTTATTTTATATAAATATATAAGTATGACTTGCCATCACTACAAACAGTGGGTTAAAAATAATTCAATCACACCTCTTAAATTTATTTCTTTAAATTGAAACTGTTGACAAGGTTAAGACTTTCGGCACCTTGTGACTCAATGACAGGGTCTCTTTAACAAATTTTTTCTAAGCCTTTCACTCCCCCCTGGAACTGTTGGCAGACATCAAAGAATTTTCTCATTGTCCTTAGTTGGAGTTACACAAATTAATGCTGACCCTTCATACACTGATTACTCTCATTATACAGGTCAAAACACAAAGGTGACTGCTACTAGACTTACTCATCCCCTCTTCCTCAGTCATCTCATTGTAGCAAGTTCTCAGAGTGGTCAGGCATGATTTAACCTTTGTATAACCATTCTAATCACACCCAACCACTCTTGTCCCTAATATGTGTGGAAATGTTTTTCTAAATCATTTTCTCTGTCATCTTCTACTGACACAGGGGAGGCTGGCTGGCCTGTAGTTCCCCTGTTCCTCCTTCTTTCTCTTTTCAAAGATAGGAGTGATATTTCCTTTCTTCCAGTCCTAGGGAACCTCTTCTGACTGCTAGTATCTTTCAAAGATATTCCTGAGTAGCCTTGCCTTGACATTCTTGTGTGACTCAAGTTCCATGTTCTTGTATATGCCCAATTTGTTCAAGCCCTATCTAATCTGATTTGCTGCCAGCAAGGGTAAGTCTTCCTTGCTCCAAACTTTACCACTGGTTTCAGGGACCTGGAATTCCTGATGCCAGATACTACCAGCACAGCAAAACCCATCCGTGCACACTAAGACAGCGTCTATATATTCCTGTTGGATGACCTGATCCTGCAGAACGCCTTTCGCATGCTTGTTTTTTGTGTGTCACTTTAGCCAGAAGCTCCTTACTCGTTCATTCTACCTTGCTCTTCCCTTGCTACCTTAATTTCTGCTCGTCTCAATGGACCATCCTTGAGCTTGAAGAAGATGATCCTTGACAAACAATCATCCCACCTATACCACTCCTTCCCCCAGGACTGTCTTCCATGGAAGTCTTCCAAGTAGGTCTCTGAACAGGCTAAGTCCTCTTATTCTGCTATTGTTATTCTGCTAATTACCTTGTTCCTTTCCTTCAGGATCCTGATTTCCACCATTGCATGGTCACTACAGCCACAGTGACCTCCAAGCCTTCATATCACCAGTGGATTGTTCCTTGTTTGTAGGCATGAGGTTGAGCAAAGCACTTCCTTTCATTGACTTATTGATCATCTCTGCCAATTTGTTATTATCAACGTGTTCCAGGAACCTAATGGAAGTTAATGAAGTGGTTACAGTCCCCCATGAAGATAAAGGTCTGTGAACATGGAGTTTTAAGTTGTCTAAAGAAGGGTTTATCTAGTTCTTCCTGATCAGATGTCTTTAGATGTCACCCATGTTGTCTTCCTTCTAATTCCAACTCATGAGCTATCAGCAGGCTCATTGTCCAATCCTAAGCAGAGCAGTCCTGCTGCTCTCTCTTGCCAAGAAAAACTCTTTCTCCTTGCCTTGCCATTCTATACTTCCTAATTCTCTTTGATCAGTTCACATGGACATCAAGTCAAATCTGCTAGATATTGAGATCATTTAGACTGTGGAAACGGCCACACATAACATAAAATGACATGACTTGAACACAGATGTGCCTGTCTTTGGGGAAAATTGCACACTTTTTGCTGTTAAAGAAGTCTTCTAGCTGCAACTAGGGAGCAATTCCAGAGACTTTCAAGAACAATGTTTAGTACTATATCAGGACTAAATGCATAAGGATGCATTAAAAAGCCAAGCAAATACCTAAACATATCTAAACGAGGTACCTCATATTACACAAGCTAAAGAAGGCAACAATGTGAATTAAAGCAATCCAAAATCAATATTTCTTCACTGTGGAATTCATTACCAAGTTAAGACATATGGCTGGAATTTAAAAGAGGACCTTCAAAATTTTATCAGTGATAATAAAAGATGTTCTTGGCAAGAGTAATGCTAATTATAAAGATAAACCCATTTTACTGTTCTTTACAATGATAACGACTAGGATTTAATGCATTTTCAAACACAAACCATTTCCAAAATCAGATTGTTGGCCATGATCCCTGTCATGGGCTTAGGAGATTTAGATTTGGATTTAGCTCCTTTCGCTGCCATTAGCTGTTTTTGTGACATCGAGTAAATCACCTAATTTCTCTTGTGCTGTAATGAAAAGTCCTCATTCTTCCTCTGCTTTGGCTATTTGCGGTAGGGACAATCTCTTATTAGGTGAAAATACTCTGTTCAGACAGTGCAGTCATGATCAGTTCGGAGGACTTTCATTTTGCAGTATATGCACCTGAAATTTTGCTTGTCCATCAAAATAGTGGATCCCTATGGGCACATTGAAACAATACACTTTTTTTCAAGTTGGCTAATATATAAATTTTTTTTATGAAATGCTGATTTGGAAAAATAATTTGCATTNGGGTGAAAAAGTACTACTCATTGTCAACTGAATGACATATGTTTATTGGTTATCTGATGCATGAGGAACCCTAGGTTCACACAAAATCATATTCTACAATTTATGCACCTATTTATTAGAACTAGACTAGAATTACCTCTTCTGGATGACCTTCTTGCGGGAGATGATTCTAAGTAAAAAAGTGGGAAATTACCTATGAAAAAGTAAAACATTTCCCTTTTAAAATGATGGTCCACTTCTGACCTCTTTCTTCTTCAGCCAGTGTAAAGAGGGATGAACCTAAATACCTTACAATAATAAAGTTTTTTTATGGTTTGGTACACAAGAACTCTAAGGAAAAGTTAATCTGAATCTAGTAATACATATTTGAAATTAAAGTGTGTCTGCACAGAAGTTTAAATAGTTTTAGCTTTAATTGGCTTTAAATGAAAAGAAAACGAATCCAAATTAACTAAAGATACGAAGTCAATCTATGTGTAAAAAAACTCCTTAGGTGAACTGCTCTACCAAGTCCCAGTAGGCAACTTCCAAATGTGCAATTAGAACACACAACAGTATAACCAAAGACCAAAAGGGACTCCAGTGTATAAACAATCAGTATGATATTTTGGAAGCTGAAAGCAGACTGTATATCAGAGGAGAGTCCTTGATGCAAAATTTCCATTGGGAGAAACTGAATTTGAGAAGAGTGGGCATATTTATTTCATGAGGAAAAAAAAAGGCACTTTTCCAAGTCCATGATCATTCTGAATCAGATATGGAAAGAGCCTGGGGGATAAAAAGGCCATTTCCATTCAGATATACAGATGTGCTAATTAACATTTTAGATCACTAAAGCCTTTAGACTTCCAAGTCCAACATTCAAATCTCAGAAACTCAGCTGTTGTCTAACTTCAAAACACCTCAGGCACCTATTTAGCTTTTTTTTGAAGCATAATTCTGCTAGTTCTGACAATTCTTGGAAGTTCCCTATTCTTGCTAGTGCTGAGTGGCTCCATAGCGCCTCTGCATACCTAGTCTATTTGGATTGACAGTTTAGTGGGTGTTTTACCTGCCTTGTTTTTTATAGTCCATGACAGGACACATTCTCAGTAGATGCCTTCATGGTGAGAGTCAACATAAATCATTTGGTGGTAGGTTATAGTTTCCCTATCATCACCAGTCACAGAAGACCATTCTCTTAAATATTAAAGGTTTGTTTCCACCACCACTTTTCATATTAATTTGAGATGAAAAATATCAACAGCAATAACTGCAGTGTTTGAGCCTCAGGTCTCCCCTTCATTTTGGTCAATATTGGCAATATTTGTAATTCTTATTCAGCTTCTTGGCAAAGAGAATCCATGTTATCACTCCCTCTCTTTCTTTCCATTTCCTTTCTGCTGGCTGAATGAATAATTAAGTATACCAAGTAAACTGGAACAACTTTGACATGAGGGACTGGAAGCATGCCCTACTTACTCTTTATACCTTGAGGCTTAAAACTCCCATATCTTGTGATAAATGGAAATGAACCTATATGTCTCACAACAGTTTGGTGAGTGCATTGCTGACAAGCTGGACAGAAGGCACAAGAGGAATCCCACAGCTTGCTTCCGTGTTTTGGTATAGGCATTGGCTGCAACAGAGATTTGGGGCTTTGAAACCCAGACTGGGTGATATTTGGAGAGAGTGGTCTGATTTTTCACATTTGCTATTAGCCCTCTGTGCTCACAGCTTTACTGAGGGAACTGTTTTAGCAAATAACTCTTCTGCAATGTATAGGTACTGTAGGAGTATTTTGCTAGGTGCCAAAGCACTTGAGAGCTAAGTG
Source organism: Sakesphorus luctuosus (assembly GCA_013396695.1). Classification (NCBI taxonomy): domain Eukaryota; kingdom Metazoa; phylum Chordata; class Aves; order Passeriformes; family Thamnophilidae; genus Sakesphorus; species Sakesphorus luctuosus. The sequence continues at coordinate 78,536 of VWZD01007359.1, read as the reverse complement.
CCTAAGGGTGAAGCCCTGCAAGACCTCACAGTGTCTTACTCCTCGATAGCTTAAGTTTTGGGCCTAAAGCATTTCTTTTGACCTACATGGCTGTCTAAGCCAGTCACAGACTGGCAGGTGAACTGGCAGGCAGAACAGGTCCCTAGAGGTGGAGTGAGCACTGTTGTACAAGGAGACCCTGTCTAATCATGTGTGAAATGGCTACATCCTGTTCTCCTGCTCATTAACTCATTTTACAGATGTGCTGACATGGAATCAGTGATTCCCAGAACATCATCAGCTACTTAATGCAGTGCACACAAACCAGGCACATCCTTCAACTTTTTCAGGTCGGTTTAGGTGGGTATTTTAATTTTCACTTGCAATTTGTTTTTCCACTCTTATTAAAGCAGGGAATAAGACAATCTGAAGACTGCCCCATGACAGGCTTACTGCATATTTTGCTGAAGCTACAAGGCTAGCCTATAATTTGCTGGAGGCTTTTGTACTAATACCCAGATGCCTTGGAATATTTTGCTGGATCCAACTAATTATCTATAAACATATACATCAACAGAATGGCATTCTGGAGGTGATTCAGAATGTAGACTCTGATATATTCACCATATCAGGACTTGCTCCATTTGAAACATCTGCCTGTTCAATGGAAAAAGAGCAGAAACAAATGCAACAGAATCAAATCTTGTTTCTCCATTTTCCATTTTGAACAGGCCAGAGAATATCATTAAAAATGGAGAAGAGAAAAAGGAAAAAGGAAGGGATTGAGAACAAAGCCCTTTTTTTTCCCTTTCTTGATCTTTCTTTCATCCTAATAGGATTAAAAGCTGATCTGTTCTGCAAAGAGGAACCCATCACTTGTTGAAAGCATGTGCCAGGCTTGTCTAGCATGACAGCAGGTTTTTCACTATTTTCAGCACCTGTGTAAAGCTATGAATGATTCATGGTTTAAATGATTCACTATAAAAATGTGGTACAGTCTGACAGCTTATTGTGTGATGAGTTGATATCACTGCAGAGTTGGTTTTATGAATTGGCAGTGAACTGACAACTCAATTTGAAAATAAATACCTCTGAAATTCATCTACTGCAGCATTTCAGAAAACAGTCAGATACTAACTATGCATATCTGAACTCTGACTTTATTGAATCCAAGATTTGCATCAATTTCTTATTTTCCCTTCAAAGCCACACATTTATTTCCACACAGAAGTCACTTGTTTGATGTGTCTGTGTAAAGAAACAGTTAATTTCTACCATTACCAGCTATTTTTAGCTTCAAGTAAGTTATATGAACTTTTCAAATATCCCTTTACCTCATTCCAATGCTTCAGGCTACGCAGATGGACCATTTCAGAATTCAAGAAGCAACAGCTTGTATCAATCACTTTCTTTCTGCCTCTCCTTGTGGGCTTTCTTGAATTCATTGTTTCTTTGCCCTTCTCATGCCTTTTCTTCATGTGACATGCAGTTCAGTCACAAACATATCGGCAGCTTTCTACATGCCATATTTTGGTACCTTCCAAAAAAAAAAAAAAAAAGAAAAAATATTAGACCTAACCAATCTGAATAAAATAAATTTCAGGCAATAAAAAAATCCCAAGAAATTAGAAAGTTTGGTAAAGATTATTGCAGAAAGATATGAGTATTAATTTTTGAGGATCAAGAAGTGAATGTTTGATCATCTAAATTTGCCTTGAAAACTTCAGCGATAAACACCTCAGTTCTCTGGAAAAAAAAAAGGATATATTCATATATATATAAGTATGTGTACTTGCATAATGCAAATTCCATGAAAATTACTGGAACCAATTAACTAATTTCCTGCATCAGCATTTGTGATCCTGAGGCCTAGGTACTCCTGTGATCTGAAAATAAGCAGAGATAATAATTTGTATTGGGGAACCAGGGTCACCAAATACCAGGACAAAAATGAAGAAAACACTCAGAGTTTGTAATAAAATCTTACTTACTGTGTATTCTTTGTTTTTACCAATTAATCCCTCAAACTATTGTTTTCTTGTGAAACATATAACAGGTGGTGTAACGCAGTGAGTATTGCAATGGTAAGACTACTGTGGTCAATGCCTTTTTTTCTGAGTGAAATAAAGGCAGAAAGATACACATTGGATCAAGAAGTTCAGTTGTCACAATGGAGCATGTTCTTAACTCAGCTGATAGTTGCACAAAAGAGGCAAATCCTACATTCCCTCCAAATCAATGGGTTCAAACCACCTTGAAAATGGTGAATCAAACTGGAGAGACTTTCAGAGGAATAATTCAAGGGTTAGTAATGGGGCCAGTTTTTTAAACTCCATTAATGGTATAAAAATCCCTCAGTTGATGAAAACACTTGCAAATATGCATTAGGGGATATTTTTCCATTGACTGGGATGTCAGTAGAAAGAATTTACCCTGTTTTCCATATCCAAGATCTAAGGGTCAAGTGTAGTTGTCCTCTGCATTGCACAATATAAATTTGGACTGCATCAAAGGCCACAGTCATTGAAGTCAAATTGTTATACAGCACTGTAGTATCTGGTGAAATCACCACAACATGAAATAATGCAATTGAAAGCCTCTGTCCTAAAAGAATCCATTACATAATAAATGACTTCTCTTAGTTTTTTAGCTTGAATCAAAATTCCAGGCTCAATGTCTTTGCACAATGTAAAGTGCTTTATTTAGATCCTCAAACTATTGCAAAACAATTTTTATAAAAAATACTCATAAACTCTACTTTTAAAATCCTCATCACTCTGCTAAATGGAAACTAATTTTTACTAAGAATCTATAAAACACCTCTTATTCCCCAAAGTCTATCTTCCTGCTAAGTTTCAACTTTTTATTCCAATCTGCTAAGGATGTGCACAAATTGGATCAATGTTAGCTTGGTTTTGTTTACTTATTTGTTGTTTTGATTTTTTTTTAAATAAAGGAGGGAATAGATTCTCCCCTAACAGTAGTCTTAAAAATCAACATGTTGAAACATTCATCTTTGCATGGTAACTTTTTTCTCCTACTTGGCGAAATGTGCTTCAACAGTTGAAAGTTTTGTGAAGTTTAAAGTGGGAAGATATAAACAATTTTAAATATAGCTGTCTGCTTATAATATATTCCTCACTTCAAATATTTCATATGCAATACAAGTTATCAAAATGTTATTGTCGTTATGTTTCAAATTCTCTTTGTCTGTGCATCTTGCCTACGCAATGTGAAAATTTTGCTCTCTGGTGTTTGATGCCAACTTTTCTATGTGGTGATTCTTCAACGCTTTGCAGTAAGTAGTAGTGAGACCACAGTGAGGCTTAAAAGTGAACTAAACTCTCTTCTGCCAAAGGTTTGGAGGCATTGTTCTATGTTGTTCTTCTTCTGTTCTGTGTCACTTTTTTGTTCTGACTTGGTGAACACATGAACTCTGAGATTCATGTAATTGTGCTGGAGATGCTGAGCATCTTAAATCAAACAGAATTTTTTGTCCTTATCAGAAAACAAAGCCTGGAATATGTTCCATAATTTCTGAATCGGTACTTCTCACAGCTTCATGCATAATGTCCTTGATTCATGACAGTTTTTCCACATTAATCATTAAAGTTGTAATCATCACAATGCAACTTTTACCCCCTCCTCCTCAATTAAAAAACAGTGTAAGCGGGTTTTTTTCTCTTGAGGCAATTATTCTTTCCATGTTTCAGATGAAAAATTGGACCATAAATTGTATTTAAAACCTATGGGCAGAATGTATGACTTTGGAAACAGCTTAAAATAAAACAGGCAGTAGACATTCCAACTAGTTGGGTATTAGAATTCTACAAGCAGATTAAAATAAGGTGCAGGAGTTCTAAATAAAATTGCTGAAAATTTAATATCTTAAGACCTGCTTGGAAATCCTACTTTGCTGGCAATGCAGTTAATGGGTGATATGACTTTGGACACTATTGCCGATAAACATCTATGCTGTGGTATTATTTCCTTATCCAAGTCAAAACTACATAGAATGAGTGGTGTTGGTAATGTTAATTCAGCATTGTCATAGAGGGCTTTCTCCTAGAAGCCTGGGAACTACTAGTGCAGCATTCACGATTTTTACCTTGCTCCTTCCACTCCTTCAAATGGGAGCAGTCAGCTATTCATTTCTGTTCTCTCTCTCATTATGTTTTTGTCTGGTTACCTGCCTCATGCTTTATTTAAAGTGCTATGTGGATTGTAGTGGCACAGGGTCCCTGTGGCTGGTCAGAGCAAGGCTGTGGCATCTCTGGGATAGGGACTGATGGCCCCAGGGGTCCAGGAAAAGGGATGCTGGACCAAGGGCAGAGTGGGGAGAGGGCTGTGTGCTTTCCAGACCCTGTTGCTTCATCACATGCTTACCAAATGATACTGAGGCATTACAAAACCAGTCACTCAAAACATGCACAGAGTCTGGATCTCTCTTGTCCTGTGACGTCTTCTCTTTGGCTGTGTGTTGGGCACTAGAGTCGTGAATGGGGCACTGTCATATTTGGTCCATGGATGTGTTATTTGATGTGGTATGAGAAAATACTGCATAGTTTTACTGTGAAAAACTCAGCCTTGGAGAAAGAAACATTAGTGTAACATCAAACTGCTGAGAACTTAGCTTTTAACAAAGGAACAATAAAGAATAGAGCCGTTGTTAGCCTAGAGTCAGTATCTTAAGCTGTTGCAGCCTCAGCTGGTACACTGGTCACACACAAGCTGATGCTGCAGCTGGCAAAATTCTACTCCAGAGAGGAGATATAAGGTGCGGACCTGGGCTGAGGGGGTGAGGACAAACAGATGCACATCGTTTTGATCCAGGGGGCACCCTGAAGGTGCACTGCCTACCTGCCCCTCCCATCGAATACCATGCTCCATCTCCTTCTGCTCAGCAGCTTGTTAAGATTCCAGGGGTTGGTATGTATTGTTTTCTATAAAAAGTAACAGAATACATTTGCTTTGCTATTGTAACTGTTATAGGAAGAAATTTGCTTTGCTTATTAATAAAATTGCTTTGCTACCTCAGCTGTGTTTTAGCATCTTTTATTTTTATTTTGAACCCCTAACAGGATGTCATTCAAAACTCATTTGCACATACTAGGCCTGGCCTGAAAATAAAATTTCTGTCCAGCTATATTGAGGTTAGCAACACCTTAATATTTGCAAGGACAGTAATTAAAAAAAAAAAAGTGATTCAAAAGCATCATTATGCTTGCTGATGACAAACCAATAATAATGTAGATAATATTTTAAAAAAGACTAAAATTGAAAATTAAGATTAAATATTTAAACTAAGATCAAGACTGTAAACATATTTATGAAATGAACAAATTTTCTTAATTACAAACAAAATAAGATTTTTGTCATTTGAGATCAAGATAGCTGAAGCATTCTCAAAACTGGAGAACTATTTTCATGGAAATCTCACAGTTCTTTAACAAATTTTGATTTTGATGAAGCTGCATCCTCTGATGCAAAAATACTGGTATCACGATAATGAGAAGGTGAGTAACATGACACTTGGGTACAATCACAAGGTGTAAGGGATGAAATTGAACCATCCCAAAGATGGTATTTAAGATTTGGAGGAAATCCTGGATCCACAGATGTTCAAGGGAGTTCTGCCACTGACTTCAAGCACTGGAGCCTCTCATCTGTGTAGCAAAACTTCAGCTTTCTCTCCTCAATGTATGAGTTGGAAATAAACAGAAAGTTTCCTCACGTATTTTTCTGGGCTTTAAATGAGACTCACTACTTGCAAAGATAATGGTACATGAGCATGATATCCCCATTGAGGGACATATACACTTAAGGCAAAATGTTGTGAATAATAAATGATTGAGGCACAATTTGGAGCAAAAATTTCATGCCCAAGTTCTTGATTCTGTATTCACAAAATAGTCACAAACATTCTACTTGTTGCTGAAGTGTCACAAATAATGATATTTTAGATGAAACAATAGCTCCCAAACCTTACTTTAACAAAGGAATAAAAAAGCTGTCTTCTAAGCTCAAGAGGAAAAACAAGGAGTACAAAGAAAATGCTCACAAAGACAGTGAGCAAGAGAAAGACAAGATCATCTGCTTTTCTGTGGTTTTTTTGACCACAGTTTGATGTAAGGGTAACACAGGGTTCTTTCTCTCAGCAGTGCCAGAATCACCCGGTATCTCTAAAGTAAATGAAAACACAATTCAAAAGACAGTCCTGAGGTCAAAATTTGTTACATGGTTTTTCTTTCTTTAGCACTGTCAGTTGTTGCACAAAGGTTTCCCAAAAGTCATTAGTATTTCAGCATTCAATTTATACAAGACAAACTAGAGTAAAAGTTCACAGTCAAATGCTGCCTGTGGCTTATGACCAGTTCAAATACAGCATTTATTAGCATAAAATTGATCAAGTTATGTTACTCCTACCTTGGGCCAGGCAAAATAATTTTGGCAGTTACATAACTTATTACAAGATATGCTTAGATTCTTCCAAATATGTGGAAATTCAGAGTTTTCCTGAAAAAAGAGAGGTATTAAGAGAGAAAAAAGAAAAAGGAAATAATTACAGTAAGGAAATTTCTCCTGTTCACTTAATACAAATCTCATGTGCCTGCTTAAAAGGATTATTCTTTCTGCTCCCTTTTTTGGGGAGACAGTTTTTCAAAATAGTCCCCTGACTAGTAGTGCTACTTATTTGAACCCTCTGGCTGATGACTCTACAATCAGATAGCTGCTGGGCATAAGGAAAATGTGGCAAATGAAGGGGAAGAAGGAAAAACATTAATTGTTCAAAGCCATAGTGGATTTCCTTCTTTTCCAGTTGTTACGCATAATATATGAACATTCAGGTAAAGCTGTTATTTTATTCCATCTGATTTATGACATCATGACTCATGTTTATACATGCATTAGGATGACTCAGTATCATCTCTACATATCAAACTACATCTTATACTTTTACTGTATGTAGGTGGCATAAATGACAGATTATTTTCCCTGTCTTATTGCAGGTGTCAGGGTTACCTTTTCCTGAATACATCTCCTGGGTGCCAGTGCACACAACATTTTCCAATGTCTATGGTTAATCCCCTCACTCATTTACAGAATAATGAGGCCAGTAAGATTTCCCTAGTTAGTTGCTGCAGGGTAAAATTCACAGTAGGACGCTTCCTACTGATAGGAAATAGCTAGTTACAGCACAGATCACAGTATGGCATGAAAATGTCATGTTCCGAATTGCCGAATTCCAGCTAAGAAAGTCCCTATAACTTGGACCAGTAGACATGACATGCACTGATGAAGTTCTAGGTAGAATGCTCTTTGGAACTTAAGTAAGCTCTAGCCATATGTCAGTGGGTGAAATGGAACAGGACTAGAGAAGGCAAAACAACTCGGGATGAATCTCTCTTCCCTCCCCATGACTCTAGCCATGCCTTGGAAAGGAGAAAATATGTACCAATGGTACATAAATGATGGCAATGATGGGATGTAGCAACCAGCCTCAAGCAGAGTTTCTAAAGTAGACCTCAGGGCTGAAAGATCAGATACAAGAAGAATGGCTATTGTTCCATTGGTATCCTCTTCTGTAGGAGGTGTTCATATTAACAGAGGTTGTTTTAACTTGTAAAATGGAGCTTTGACAAAGACAACAAAGTAGAATATGACAGAATCTGGACAATGTAGACAAGTGCAAAACCCCATATGACTTGTGATCAACAGTTTTGAGTTTGTGGTCTGAAACCCAGGGTATAACTAGAACTCAACTTTAGCTATCCATCAACTGCTCCAGTCAACATGCCTATAAATCACATCTGCTATAGCAGTAAGGATTTCAAGACTTTTCTCAACAAAGTCCTTGAGTGCATTTCTACTCAATTTCCATCACTTCACATTGCATTGAAAGAAGGCCAATGCATGTGCTGTAAAGAAGTAGTTACTCAAAGTTCTACCCCTGCAGAACTGACTCAGTCCTGGCTCTGAGCACACTCCTCTGGGTAAGCAAAGCAAACTGTCACCAAGTGCAGCCGTGGGATCCTCCTCTTCTAAAGGAGACATAAGAATGAGAATACTCCTCATAAAATATGTGTACAGCAAATTTGGGATGCAGCACCTGGGTCAAAGGGTCTCCCTCTAGTGTCAATGCAGAAGCTGAAACTGGAACTTGCCTGGAGTTCTCAGGTGGGCCTTGGAGCTCAGATAAGGAATCCCTTAGTATTTGGAAGGATGTAAGAAACATATTCCCCTGTGCAGGCTTTAATTCATATATTTCTAAAGTTCAAAAAAATATTTTTGAACATAGGACAGGAAGAGTAGTGTGAAAGGAAAACAGTTTTTAATTCAAATGTTCCTACATACTTGGTAGGAGTAAGGCAGTTCAGCCACAGCAACTCAGGTTCTCAAACTCAGCGGTAATTGCACATAATGAGGTGCTGCTTTTAAAACTTCGTAAGAAGACCTCCAGACATGAGCACACCATTGCCAATCATGTATAAATGCTTACAGATATAAATGGTAGCTCAGCAGCTGATAGACACAGGAATGTGATTATATCTGCCATGAGACCTGTTACCTTACAAAGGGAAAGCTGTCAGACTTACTTCTGTGTCATTCATATGCAGCTGTCTTTGAATGCAGAATCTCGTTATCAGGCAGTACACATCAGGTCAGGACCACTCTGTGGAGACTGGGTAATCCTTTCTGAAGGAAAATATAGAGGCTGAGACACAGTAGAGGTTGACATGAGCACTAATATAAACATTGTATTGAAACGTTCTTTGTTCAAAATCTCATATAAAGAAGTCATATGCTTGAGTTCAGAGGAAATTCCACTCAATTTTGCTCCAGCAATAAGGAATATTCATGCAGTAAGAAGAGGAAACTAGTTTTATTAATCATTGATGTATAACACTGTAATTCTATCAGTCTTAAAACCATGATTGTGCAGTGCTTGTAGCTGTAGTTCCCCATCATTGACTGGGAATATAGGTTGAATGCTTTGGGAAGAATTCCTACTAATGAGTTTTATGTCATATTTTCTTCAGAGATTGGATCCCTGATACTTGAATTATCTGGAGTCAAACTCTCCTCTCCCACAAATCTGAAAACCTGTAGAAAGTAGTCTGGCAGACATTCCATTTCTAATTGCCTTGATTTATGTACAGCTAGCCTCCACCTTCCAGAGCTACAGAGGTTAAAAATAAGCAGAGGCTCTTTCATGTTTACCTTGACTCTGCACAACACAAAAGGCCCTTTGTAGGAAGAGACTGTACAGTACTATATATCCTAAGGCCCTCAGGAGCTGCTAAATTAGCAAAATGTCAGCTTTCAAAATTCTTCTGGCCATCCCTGTCCCCATAGTAACAGTAATTCAGAAAAACACATTTTCATAAAATATCTTGTGTGCAGAATGCTTTACTTTCAAGCTCTCTAACTTAATTTTTTAAGGGGATCAGAAGAACCAAAGTGAATATTTTCAGTATGCCTTAAAATCCCAGGAATTTTCCTCAACTGAAAGTGACAGTGTTACCTGCTGCTGAGGGCAGGTCTAAGGGAATGACATGTTCCTCTGTTTGTACAAAATATACTTTGTGATTGACACATTTGTATTTATTTCAGGCAAAGATGTGGCAGTCTTGATGGCTTTTCCTCTCCTTTATCTGAGAGATAAATGTTCTTTAACTGAAACTTTACCATCAGAGGCACACAGATTAACCAAACAGCATTACCAGAATCTAAACCAGAGGTCCACATTGAAGCTGCAACCACTTAGCTGGAGACAGTTTATTTTGAATTTAGCATTGTGCAGCAAGTTTCTTAAGCTCTCAGCAGAGGTAAGAGACTATTTTCTGCATAAAATAGCATTTGTTGAGTCTGTTCTGAAGGAAATCAGATAAATTACTTGTTTAGAAGTCAATCTAGCATAGTGCAAAAAGTAAAACAAATTCTGTTCAGGTTATGTGATTTATTATCATGCCAGGATAAAAGGTTTGTGGGGTTGGCTTGGTTGGCTTTCTTTGGTTGGTCAGTTTTTAATGTCCACATTTATCTAATGGTAATTATATAGAAAAAATATTCTTAGCTGTTGCCTTTAAATCATCCTGAACATAGCATCTCTCTTCGCATTTAATAGCAGAAAAAAAGAGTAACATGCCATAACATGCAGGTATTTTTGTTTCCTGCTGCGTGCAGTGACAGTAATTGTTCCAGTTTTATTATGTGTAGCACAATTAGAGAAGAAAAAAAAAAGTTAAACATCCAAAAGTGTCTTATCTACTTAAAAAAAAAAAAAAAGGAAAAAGGAAAAAAAAGGAAAAGAAAGGAAAAAAGGAAAAGACCATCTCTTCTACTAGTAATTGCTGTTTTCTATATTCAGCCAAAGCAGCACCTTATGTAGCACAACTGGAGAAACTGGAAAAATATGAGATATATATCCAATGTTTAATTACATAGCAACTCCAGTAGCTTCATTAACACAGCTGTGTCAATGTGGCGCAAAAGTTGGAAGAAGTATCTTTTGGTAATTATAGCCTTTTGGAAAACTCTAAGATCCTTTAATATTTAGATGAAAATTATATACTAGGTTTTTAAAAAGATGAAGTGATATTTTTAAATAATTCCTCTTTAAATACGTGAATCATCTTGAAAATAGTGCAACATCATATATCAAAGCATGAAAAGCGATAGTTCAGATTTTTCAAAGAGGTGTGGCATAAGTTTATCAATAGTTTCAATAGTTAAAAGTGTTATGTTTAATGCATTTTCAATTTCTTAGATTGAGTGTAATATAAGAGATGGCAAAATGAGACCAAATCTTTGGTTTGGAAGTGTGCAAGCACATTCATTCCTCCTAAATATAATCTGTAGAGCCATTCCTTCTCTCTTCCCCTCTAGATCCCCTGCAGAATAGTCCACAATAAAATATGTGCAAGAAAGGGAATAAACACTGTCTGCCTGAATATTTTTCCATGTCTGATTTAGTCACTAAATGTCATTGCCATGGACAAAGAGTAAAATGTAAATAAGAAAAAATTCACCTATGAATAAAAATTATAAATTTTGTCATTGATCCCACTCAAGACAGCCTGACACCCATTCTGTGCTCTATGCCCTTTCTGAGGGCATACATCATAAGAGCAAGGGGGACGAATGTCATGTTGGTTTCCAAGGGATATGCCCAGCATAGTGGAGAGACAACACCCAGAGGTTTTGGCTTCTTCTCATTGCAAGTCTATCAAGAATTAACTAGATTACAAGGCCAAGCCCTGAGTGTTCTAGGAGGAACCCTACTAGTTCCATGAGCTACCTTCCTTCTCTGTGTGGATTTTATCATAGATGAACACATCACAGTCTTTGAAAATCTCTTCCCTAATATCCCAAGTGACAATAGATTGCAAAACAGTTCAAGTTAAACATATTTACTAGATTCCTTATCAGTAGGAGAAATACTACACCTTTTGCACAGACCTTTCTCCATACCCATGGACTAACTGGGTAAAGATAATCTACTGCAGTAACTCAGCCTCAAGAGTTCAGATAGCTATGCTTGCCTAACTGAGCTTCAAGTGTTAGAATAAGAAAAAAGCAAACAACAAAATATATAGAAAAAACCCAGAATGTATAAGATTCTGAAATATCATGGTTGGAGGAGGCTGGCTTGGACATCTTCTGAGAAATGGTTTTAGTATCATTTTGGTTTTATCATAATGTAAATAATTTCAAGGGCAGTAAAGGCTTAAGGTGACTCAAGTGGTAATGGCTTTAAATAGAAAAATGGAAGATTTAAGTTAGATATTAGGAAGAAATAATTTCCTGTGATAGTGGTGAGACACTGGAACAGGTTGCCCACAATGGCTGTGGGTGCCTTATCTCTGAAAGTGTTCAAGGCCAGATTGGATAAGGCTTTGAGAATCTAGTTGAGTGTACGATGTCCCTGCCCATGGCAGGGGGTTTGAACTATATGATGTTTAGTATCCCTTCCAACTATAATCATTCTCTGGTTCTGTGATTCTATGGCTGACTTGTCATGTTTGAGGCAGTGGTAACCCTGTTGCATCCCAGTCAAAATGAATGCATTCTCATTTACCTGATAGGAGATGAGCATGCAGATGGGTAGAGCATGGATGTTTACAACTGCAACCCAAACTGCAGTCCAAACAAAGCCTGGAAGGAGCAGTAATCTACTAAGGAGCAGTGTCTATCACAGCTCTAGTTCCAGTAGGCTGGGAATAATACAAAATAAAAACAAAATGCCCCGTAGATTTATAAACCCTGAAGGAAAGAGTTAAAACTGAAGAAGTCAAATTCCCTAGAGAAGGGTAGTATTCAAAATACTTTATTCTCTCAGTATTGCCCTATTGATTAAGTGTAGCTGGTTCTCACATCAGGGGGTGAAATTTGAACAGCTGTTTCTAATTTTTCCATGCACTGTATCTTGAGCCCAAACACTTGGCCATTATTCCAGCATTATTCCAAGGAGCAAATATCTAAAAGACAGGAGTTTCAACAGTGCAGCTATTCTAGTCCTCTTCCTTGTCTGCCTGCGTTCTTCAACCATGACTGCATATGAGAACCAGCACACAGTTTACATACAATGGTCATTTCAGCTTACAGTCTCCCAGTGCCTTTATTTATATTTACTTAAAAGCTTGCAGGTGCAAACAAGACATTCCCTTGGACCTTCATTTTTTTCCTTGTCATTTTGAAACACATAATAAAGCCTCTAATTTCAATAGTCAGTAATTGTCTAGACTAAAATGGAGCATAAAAAACTAAATTATAGAATTTAAACCCATTTTAATAATTGTTCTGGATATAAACATCACTTTATTCATTTATAGCTCTCATTTGTTTTTCACTTTCAGTGTAAAAACACTCAAATTAGGCTTTCCAAATGCATTGGTGATAATTTGATAGCACAGCAATTAAACACTTCCAACATATTAAACAACTATTGAAATGGCTTGTATACCTATATTTCTGTTCATACATGACAGTAAGTCATGTCACAGCATTTCATTTGAAGGCAGAAAGGATTTTTAATGGATGATAATTCTATGTTAGGAGCCAATAATAGTAGTTAATTTATATATCTTAATTATAAAAATGGAAATCTTAAAGATACTCCTTGGAAAATTTGCATTAATTTATATTTTGAAGTACTTTCAGAATAGCCTGCATTTGCAGTGAAAATTTATCCGAAAATAAAAAGAATCCTAATTGCAGAACATATTTCAACACTGTCCTACCTGTTACAGCCTTTACACAGAAAAGGGGGAAAAACCCAAACCTCTTTTATTTGTTCAGCATCTCTTTACTGTCTTTTCTGTTGTATTAACTCAATTAAATCGGGTTTTTTTCAACAAGCTGAAGTGGACAGATCTACTATCCTTAAGAATGCAATCTCATTTTAAAAGAGATCACCATTCCTTCACTTCTCCTATGAGAAGTGTAGACCATCTCATTCAAGATCAAAGAAATAAGGGCTTATGAGAAAAATGAGGCAAGACCCAGCCCTTTCCTTCATTTCTTTATTGAAATTTTGCTATAGGAAATAAGGAAATAATATATTGAGATCAAGAATAATTTCATTTGTCAGCAAGAAGGTTGACGTAAGCCTGATCCCTTATTGGTGCAACAGACCTTAATGTTGCCTGTGAAGGCAAACAGAGATTTGGGGTGGTGACTGTAGAACATGAAATGGAAAGGCATTGGCCAAAGAGATAGCAGAGTACTTCAGTACTCATATACTACTAAAGTATTTTACTGTACAGAAGCTTAAAATGCATAAAATAGGAACTCATCAGAGCTAAGTAGGTTGTTTGTTTTAAAGGAATAATTAATTGCTTTTCACTAGAAAGTTATTTGAAGTGCTTATAACCCCAAATCATGCTTCTTTCAGCATGTAAACTGCAAGAAGTATTCCTGATTTCAGCTGCAGCCCTTTACTCAAATACTTGCCTCTCTTTGAAGTACTGGCAGCTGGAGATGAAACAGCTCTCAAAAGTGGAATACGATGTTTGAAAACAAATAGCCTTTAAATCTATTTGCAGTTTACTTAGCACCTCAGGCAGCAGCAACCACCTAGCTATAAACAGATTTGAAAGGTATTTTCGAAAACTAATAAAAATAGGCATTTATGGTAATTCAAAGGCAATACATCCTATGAGAAATATGAAACATGTCTTATCTTTGAAGTGTTTGATTCTTCTCTGGGACTTGTTCTTAAGAACTTCCAGGACTCAACATGTATAGTATTTCCTTTTAAACTGATGGGAAGATAAAGTATAGTAAATTAGTTTTACCATAACCTTCATAAAGGCTAGGTTATCAGGGATATTACAGGCAAAATACTCTGAAACCATTACTGCCATATTTGTAAAACCAGTATTATTATTATGTCCAGTATCTTTGGACATAAAAATACTAAAAAATAATATAACTTTCTGGTTACCAAAGTATCTGAATCTTAGAGAACAATTCTCAACAAATCAACCATTTATTTGGTGATTGCACCTCTTTTACAGGCAAAAAATATCACAGCCATGAAGGATTGGTGGATTCATCAGAGTGTTCATCATTGAGGATGAAGTTAAGTGGTCAGAAGTAGCTCTGCAATGTGGTTTTTACCCTTTTCTTTGCCTTTTCTGCTGTCCTTCTCACTGCAAGTTTCCTAGCTGGCAGGTGTTAACATACATGCTTTCCTAAAACCTGTATTTGCAACCCAAATTACACTTACTTCTAAGCATTGGAGGATGAGAAGAGAAAATGAAAAATAGCATTTGTGGTTTTAGTAAAATTTAATCAGAAATAAAAAGTTGTCAGCTTAAAAATTCCAAGGGCAAAAAAGCTACTGAAGTTTTATTTTCCCAAATTACTCAAAGGCTTAGGACTAGAATTTTCCCCATATCATATTTTGTCTATAAAACTATCTACTTGATTTCAGAAGGACCACTACACACAGATTATTCAATATTGTGAAGAAAAGTGACAGGAGCTGAATTGGAATCACTACTTATTTGGCTTTGTATTGCCTTTTGTACACATTTCCCATTTAACTGTAATGGGAAGTCATGAGTGTGCTAGATGTGTAATGTGGTGTAGAGAGATGTCTTCACATGGTGTTTCTGTAGTTCCAGAAGTGAGACCTGACACTGGCCCAAGCAGTTTACCTGTCCCTTCCCAGTGGGAAACTGTG
This sequence comes from Sakesphorus luctuosus, assembly GCA_013396695.1. Taxonomy (NCBI): domain Eukaryota; kingdom Metazoa; phylum Chordata; class Aves; order Passeriformes; family Thamnophilidae; genus Sakesphorus; species Sakesphorus luctuosus. Next base: position 63,364 of record VWZD01007359.1, on the reverse strand, counting down.
AATCATTTTTCCTGTGCTACATTGCTAATCCACGTCTGAGCACAGCTCATCAAGCAGCACTCAATCCACTCTTTCAAATTGTATTGAGATTAGGATGGAAGTTGTCACACTCTTTTTCCATGTGTCCTATATATGTATGACTGTAGAAAATACCTTTTTATTTATCTATTTGTCTTGCTTTTATTAGAACTGGTTTAATTCCAGCGCTACCCACATGAACAGTTGAGACATACCTCAGAGGTATGTCTCAGAGGTACATACCTACTTTTTTATTAGTAGACCTACAGAGGTCAAAGGCACACAAACCACCTATAGCACTTAAAGCTCACCCTATTCCCAGAAGAGCTGAGGACTCCAAATTACATCATTATGGTGATTTTAAAGGAATATTTCATCATTATGAGGGGCAGCTCAAAACTGGGGCAGTTGACAGAATGTCTTCTCTGCAGTACTTAAATATAGCTTGCAAGGGCTTTAGTTGGGAATGAACTTGATGATAATGCGCTCATATTCTTAATGGAAGTAAGTCTTGGGTGTAGGTATAGAGGTAACAGGAGGCAGGAAGTGCTGGCTCTTCAATATCATGATTTGTAACATGACATGCAGCTTCTTCTGAAAAACAGCTCTTAAAGTCTTCAGGACAGTGCAAAGAAGATTTCTACATAAGCAGTCTTTCTCATTTCTGAATACAAGTGTTGACTTTGAAAAAAAAATATAGGCAGAGATGATCCACAAGAGTTTGGTTTGATATATAACAAGCTGAACTGTCAATTTCAGACTAAATGTGGAAATGATCATAAAACACTGCAGATGGATATTGGCTGGACCAAACATAAGCATTAAAACAACCTCACAGAAATAAGGAATGGATAATAACCACCTGCCTGAAGTGTCATAAATTTATTCATGTTCTCTTTCAGCAGACAAAGTCAGAGGTCCATTACTCTGCTTGCCTATTTGTTACAGCATGTGTATATCTATTTGTACCTGAAGAATTGGTTTCTCTGTTTCATGTCATGTGTGTTTGGATGGCTGCTTCATAATTTCACCAAAGTTCTGATCCAAAGTCCAGGTTTAAGACAGGCTGTCCATACTGGTGTTCTGAGGAGGTTATTTTTAAAACCAGCCTTCCAAGTCCAATTCAGTTTATAGTAGCCTCCTTAAACAAACCATCTCTTTCCCACAGTGAGTGACATCCCTGGGTAGATGTGCAAAGTCCTGTGCGCCCATGGGCCCTGACTACCCTGAACAGTGCCACCAGGGTGCCCCTGCCTGGTGATACCTAAAGTTTTTTAGCTTTTTAAGGATTGTAATATAGTTGTATAAGTTTCTTACATGTTGAAATAGCAGTCAACAGTTACTAAGACCCTTTCTCACAGTTTGTGTTACATTCCTGAATTTCTGTTTAACGGTCTTTTTAAGGAAAGAGATTTTAGCAAGGACATCCACTTTGGTACATGTGCCTGGACTGAAATAATAAGATATATTGTAGTCAAAACAAGAGAGAGGGCCCAGAACCCTTGGAAAGGCTCCCATGTGGCAGTCAGAGGATTATACCAGGAGTAAATGGTTTTTGGGTTGGATGTGCCCAACTACATGTGGTAATTAAAGCTATAAAATTGTAAGACAGTTGATGGGAACCGTCACCCGGAGCACTCAGCCTTTCTTCTGTGGGATGGTAGTTATCCATAAGGGAGTTTCTATGGCACCATAAACTCCTAGATTGAATTCCTACCTGGCGTAGCCCCATGGACGTATGTCAGGTCCTCTGAAATCATGGTCCTTCCCTCCACCCCAAAAGCGACTATTCTCTAGCAAAATAGACTGCAGCGACTGGTTGTTTGATTGCCACAGTGGATCTTTCTTCAATGGGTGACATTGAATAAATCAGTCCTAGCAGTGTTAACCATAGGCCACAGCTACTCCCCAGTGCTGCAACAGGCTGAGGGCAGGGAATGTGCAGAAGCTTTGTTAACAGACAAGACAATGTCAGGAAACAATGAGGTCACTCCTGAGTTTCATTAACAGCTCATCACTTCTCTTGCCTTGCTTTTTCCTCAGTTTTTCTCAAATGATAATTGTGTTAGATATTTTTAGTGTCTGTATCTAGTCTCCTAAGGCCAAGGGCCTTGGGAATAGCTGGCATGAAAGCAGTCATAAATTTTAAAACAAAAACACCTAAATATTTTTGAATTATGAGCAGTTTTCCGAGCTGGCTGTACAAAATTTCCATAGCACAAGAGAATATGTGTTGTTCATCTATATTCATTTAAAATGGATTTATTATGTGTTATCCTTGTCACAATGGCTTCCATATAGTTACCACTCTTCATAGTACCCAGCAAAATATTTATGTAATAGATCATTGTCTTTCATTCAAGGACTTTGCATTTGAAATAGAAAATAAAAAGAGCTATAAATAATTGGGGTTATGAAGATGTCTTGCAGCTCTCCATAATGCATTGTGGCAACTCGCTTTGTTTTGGGAACAAAAAAATAAGCATCAAGGTTTGCTTTTCAGAAACACTTGGCAGAAAATACCCTTCATTCCCAAAACAATGGGGAGCTATGATTTTAATTTAGTTTTGTTTTACTTCTGTTTCAAAGCAGATCTCAATAAAACAGTGTGTTCCTAAAATATATTGAACATTTTAAACTGAAAATGTGTGCTGGAATATTGGAAAAGTTTACAACCCGTAAATGCAGACACAGTTCTTATACCTGTGCATCTCAGAAACCTCAGCCAAGGCTCTCTTAGAACTTGATTTCCACTTCCAATGAAATGGCCAAAATAAGAACTCTCTTCTGAACATGTCCCTTAGATACCTCATACACTACTGTGACCACTAACCTTTCTTAAGTGCGGTTTGTTGGCTTCCCACCAGCATTGTGTAACACTCTTACAGTATCTACTGCTTTGTCTACCTTTCTGCCAGTTTTCCTTCTGAAGTTTTTTCCTTTCTATTCTAGTATCTCTTTATAAACCCAGTCTCCAAAGGAACTTACTTCTCTTGTACTTTCTAACTCTATCCTTAAGTCCTCCTATGGACTCTGGCGAAATCAACGTCCAGGATATATTAAGCTTCCCATAGTAAGCAGGCTAATACCTTGACCGAGTGGCTCATGTATTTATTTATTCATTCATTCGTTCATTCATTCATTCATTCATTCATTCATTCATTCATTCATTCATTCATTCATTCATTTATTTATTTATTTATGCTGTAGAGCAATACAGAAGGCCAGAGAACTGACTTTCAGTCTGGACAAAGGTAGGTGATAGTGCTGTCTTAAAGGAAGAAATTGAAAGAGGTAGAGGACACTGTCCTTTCAAATGAGCTGATACTTTATTTATATAAACTAATAAACACCTGTAGATTTGAGAGAACTATGCTGATATAGACTGTACTAATTTGGTCTAAAAACGTAATTTTTCTCTACATTTTTCAAAAAGGCAAAACCCTTTAGGGGTCCTTTGTTTGCACTGTACATGCAATGGCAGATAAATAGATCTTTTTTCGGTATTTCAATCTTTCTACACCCTTCTCCTGTGAGCTTATCCCAGCTGAACACACTCTTGGTTGTTCAGCAACATGAAATACATCCCTCCTGGCAGAAGAAGTGCTTGCAACACTTTGCTGCAGCACAGGTAATTACCCAAGAGATGCAGGCATGAGCTTCTCTAGCTCCTTGCTGAATTCATTGTTTCATCATCTACACATCTCACATTTAATTATTTCCATTTTACTACCAAAGAATTGAGAAAGAATTTTTGAGGAGTTGCTAGTTAATCAGCATGCAAGGACTGCCTGCCTCCTGTACTTTATTAGTTTTGGAGACTGAGTTTATAGCAGGATCATTAGTGCAATACTGGATTATGTAAAATCTAGATGCTTACAGAATTTTGAAGTGCTTCACCTGTGGAAAAAAGACTTTCCCAATTACTTCATCAAGGTTTAGTGATTTGTCTAGCCCAGACAAACTTGCAGTGATTTGTCCCCTAAAATGAGCAGTTAGAACAAAGTATTTTTGAACACTTTATGACAAGTATTTCTTAATAAACTCTAAGTGCTTTTCGACTGTATGCCAAGGCCACAGTGAGATGCTGCTGTGAGAGAAATACAGATGAGTTTTGATTTTTTATCTTTAAATTGGGAGATGATGCTCATATTATTTTTAGATTTTAATACACATTTTGTCTAAAATTAGGAGTTGATTGAGGTTAGATTTTCAATATTTAAAATTACTAAACTGATCAGTAGTTAAATGGTTGCATGTGGTCAATGTGTAAGGTATTTAAAAGGTGCCATATTTTCACTGATTTTTTATTTAAAGGAAGCTTAGAAGTACAATCGGTGTACAAGGAACTACAATTAAGAGTTTGCTTTGGTGATTGGCTAACTAAATCCCTTTTATCTCAGAGAAATCCAAAAAAAGTGACCTTTGAAGCTTTTTGTTATCATTCTTAGTTTTAGAACTGACATTATTTCACTCACCCCAGTGAAACTGGGTTCTTAAAGGTAATTTTGAAATTATTTCCTTAAACATAGTCCACATTCCTAGGTGAAATCAAAGCTGTATTAAATTAATCTGTCTGAAACTGGGGCATATCACAAGGTACCCCATGAAACACTGACTTATTATGGAATGTTTGTTGATCCAGCTGGGGAAACCACATGAAAACACATAGTTTACCATATTTCTGCTTTTCTAGATTTGACAATTAATGCATTGATTTCAGCACAATTTTGTTTTCAATAACATCACACATTCAAAAAAAAAAAAGCAAGTTTTTATTTGGCCTGTTAAAGTCAGCGTCAATCAGAAGTAGTTTCTGAGAATCTGTATGATACTAGGGGCAAATAAAGATATATACCCCAAAGTGATATCTTGCAGAAGCACTTGATTGATTGAAATTTTCTCCTGACACCTAGAAGAGTGAATCTTTACAGGATTCTGAAGGCAGATTAAAATTTCAGAGCTTTCTGGTGTGTTGTTGCCAGTATGTATGATGAGCTATTTTCCTGACATTATAACAAGAATGAGTTATCAAGTTTTGACTCATTTAAAAGCAGTATAAAAAGCTCAAAAACAAAGCCCTTAGCCCATACCTATGAATTTGATTATTTGATGAAGTTTGGTATATAGTCATATTAAAACCAGAATTTCAATGTATAGTACGTAATATTAGTGTTTTCTTAAAAAGACATCTTAATATGATCAAACATCAAATGTAACGAAAGTCTTTCAATTTTTATGCAGAAATAAAGAAATGTAATCCATCTTTAACCTTTGAAAAGCCAAGAGCAAAGCTAAGAGGAGTTCTTCATTCGGTTTTCCATGCAGTAATAACAGCTATATCTGGATTTAGAATTACTCTTCCTTCTTTATATGATACTGGGTACTGCAGATTGAAGTACTGCATTGCTCTAGAGTCCCGGGGGGGGCGGGAGGTGGGGGAGGAAGGGGAGGGGGCGCGGGAAGGGAAGGCACAAATTCCGTAATGACTTCTCTCCTTTCTAAGAAACTGTTCACAATAGAGTGAGTTTGTCATCCATATTACTTTCCTGGGACCTTTTTCATCTTCCATGGAAACTCTCACAGACTTTTCTACACCTACAGATTTAAACTTTTGAAAATCAGAGCCTGTGACTGACACAGAGCAATTACAAAAACTATAAAACACAAACTTGCTGGCAGACCTTCTCCAAGCAGACTACTCTTTTTTCCTACATTGAGGTGAGCACACAAAGAGATTCCATAAAATCAAAAGAAGAACGAACCATCACCTGACACAAGGTTTCCAGACTTACTAGAGTGTAGGTTTTGAATCATGACACAGCAAAAAAGTCAATAATCTTCTGCTTGACCTCTGATTAAATTGAAGCCATAGAAGGTAGAGTGTAGATTTGTGATACAACCTGTAGAGAAAAGGAGAAAAATGTTGAAAATAATAAGAAAGCTGAAAATGAAAATAGAGTATAAGTAGAATTTATGAAGTAAGTGTAATTATTTTAAAACATCACTAAAATATTAAATCTGTCACCCACAGGGAAAAAAAGCCCCAAAGATAACTCATTATAACTAGCCTAGACAGCACACATTTTTAATCTACCTCTCCAGTTACGTACCTCCTATCTTTTCAGAAGTAAAAAAGAGCAGCAGCATACTTCAGGGTTTGTGAAGGCCATATGACTAACATTCACTACTCAGTAACTACATAATGTTTTCTGTGCAGATGTGATTTTAGAACTAATTTTCACATTTGAATGTGAAGACAAATGTTGCCTTCAAGAAAAAGTTTAGTTGCCAGACATAAAAAATACTTTCCTTTTTCTATAAGTGTTCAAGGAAAACAGACTCTACCAAAGCACAGTGCTGTAGAGACTGCACAGTGCAGTCTCTAATACAATTATAAAGAATATTTTTATGATTTGCTGGAAAGAAGTAGAGACAGAAGCAAGACAGGCCAGAGGAGAATGGATTTACTGGTGTAGTCCAAAGGTCAAGAAGATGTAACAAGGTCTTTGCGAGATCTCCCTGAAGCTCCCTGATGTATCTTTTGGGGGACTATCTGTCACTGACCTGTCAGGGAACTTGATAATTTTAAATTATGTTTTGTTTGGATGCTTTAGCTATTAATGAAAGTAGCCTTCCTATCCTGCCTCCCAGTACATTATTTTCATGGTTTTACCATAGATCTTCAGCTTAACAAATGTCTCATTCTACTTAAGCATTCTACTTAACTCTTCACCTTGCCCACTAAGATTGTAATATTTGTAGATCACATTTGTGTCCAACCTAGAAAAAGAGAGTTCCAATCCTTTACAGGTCTTGAAGAAATTACTGCAATAACTATTAAAGAAATTCAATCAAAATCTTTCTGATCTAGGCAATTGAAATGAGACCCCGTAAATTTGTAAGCTATCTAAGGCTTTTAGGAGGTGAGAAAGCACTCTTAATTGTATCCCATATATTTAATCAACTTCAGTTGAAAATCTGGCAGTTGCATGTTTTGTGCCAGAGGTAAATGCTATGCTTGGCACACTACTCCACATCCATTATTTATTTTAATTGAACTTCAGTCTTGTATTTTTGGGGGACATTAGATGTACATAAAAAGGAACTGATTGAAGGACACATGAACTATGAAATGTCAGGACTAGTTGAAGAAAATTATAAGAAGTAGAGCATTGGGTATTAGCACTGCTTGCTAAATGTCTCTGAAAACATGTGTTAGAAAGAGATATCATCATCATGGCTAGGCTTCATGAATGAAGATTTGGGAAGGGCACTACCCACACTTGCTGCAAGTGTGCTGGTGGCTAAAAAGGCCAATGCGGGATAGGCAAGTCTGGTTGCAAAACGCACAGTGGAACATCTTCTTAGGCAATATTGGCAAGGAAATGTTCTTTCTGCATTGTCTTTTCTCCTTGAGACTGATTCTGCATGTGTTCTCAAAGGAAGCAGCAGCGTCGTGAATGGTGTGTCTCCATGAATCCTGATTGGAGGCCAGAGTGAACCATTGATGGCAGTCAATATGGCCAAGGCTGAGGTATTGTTTCAGGGAGTCCTTGTATCTCTTCTTTGGGGCTCCTCTCTTGTGGCAGCTGGTGGCCAGTTCACCATAGAGCATCTTAGGGAGGCAGTGATCCTCCATGCTGTAGTGCTCCTATTGGCTCTGAAACCACATTGGCTTTCAGGTAGAAGTTCCTCTGCAATAGTGGCTACTAATCTGTTCAGAAGTATTCTTGCAAGGGTTTGACCAGCAATGGAGAGCAAAGTAATACCTCGGTAATTTGAGCAGTCTGATTGTTTTCCTTTCTTCTTGTACAGGGTGATGATGACTGTGTTATGGAGATCTGATGGTAGTTCACCTTGTTCCCAGCATTGCACAACAAGCTCATGAAATTTAGCATGGAGTGCTTGACCTCCATGCTTCCAGATTTCAGGTGAAACTCCATCAATCCCAGCTGCCTTGCCAGTTTTCACTTGCTGTATGGCCTTAAGTGTCTCTCCCATACTAGGGGATATATCCAATTCATTGTTCACTGGTTGTTGCGTAATGTGCTGAATTGCTGAGCCTTGGACTATGCAGTTGGCACTGAAGAGAGTCTGAAAGTGCTCAGACCATCAGTTCAGGATGGAGGTTTTATCTATGAGAAGCATTTGACCATCTGCACTGAGTAGGGGGCTTTGAACCTGGTGTGTGGGTCCATATACCGCTTTCAGGGCCTCATAGAATTCTCTTTGGTCACCCAAATCTGCGCATAGTTGAGTCTTTTCTGCTAGATTGAACCACCATTTGTTCTGGATGTCTCAAAGCTTCTGTTGGAGCTTACTGCATGCAAGATGAAAGGCAGCTTTTCTTACATGGCAAGATGGCCGAGTGAGGTGTCCTTGGTGCACAGTTCTCTTCTTCTTCAACAATTCCTGGATCTCTTGATTGTTTTCATCAAACCAGTCTTTGTTTTTCTTAGGGGAGAACGCTGAGGATTCTTCAGAGGACTGCAGGATGCTATTTTTAATATGTTGCCAAAGTGCTTCAAGAGAGGGATCTATGGGATTATCTTTAAGTCTAGTTTGAAGGTTTACCTGAAAGCTCTGTCTCACTGTAGCTGTTTGAAGATTGTTAACTTGGAGCCTCCTCCGTGGAATGCTGCCACCCTTAGGTTTGGGTTTGAAGTGGAGGTTAAGTTTGCAACACACAAGGCGATGGTCTGTTTGACATTCTGCACTAGGCATCGCTCGGGTATGATGGACATCACCAACATTTCTCTGTTGCACTAAGACATAGTCAATGGGGTGCCAGTGCCTGGATTGAGGATGCATCCAGGTTGTCTTCAGGCTGTCTTTTGGTTGAAAGATAGTGTTGGTGATGGTGAGCTGCTGTTCTGCACAAAACTCTAGCAGGAGGCATCTGCTGCCATTGCAGTTTCCAACACCATGTTTGCACAGTACTCCTTTCCAGGCTTCAGAGTTCTTACCTACTCTGGCAAAGAAGTCACCGAGGATTATGATCTTAAGAAAGAGATATGATAATATAATAAATAGCAGCATATATCTGGTCTGATATTTTTCACTTGAAATTTCACTGTCAGATTTACATATGAAGTAAAGTGAAAACAATTCCTTTTTCTTCATTGATCATATCTAATGCTATGAAACTGGATACTGCCTGGGTGTTTTGCTTTGTAAACACCAGAGAAGTTAAGAGATTTCATATGAGTTAAGTGATATGGATATCAAGCCTTTTGCATCTCAAGGACTTCACTCTGGTTTAGGCAATTTCTCTCTCCAAACTCTTTTTTCTCATAAGTTTTCTATATTCTGGATTTTTTTTTAATTTGAGATTTTTTGAAATTTATCACATACTGCATTTCTTATTTCTCTAGGTAAGTTATATATTATGGACTAGATCAAAGCAAATAGTGATACAGAGATGTCAGAAAATTGTTGGCCTAACCAATGGAGGTCATAGTCATTGTCTCTTCCATGGTCAGACAAGAAGGATTCATTTAAACTTGAGTGGTGGAAAATTATTAGTAGAGGGCCCTCCTGGCTGCAACATTTATCCTGACTGCAGTAGGATACAGTACAGCATGTTATAGAACCACCGCGGGGTGTTCCTGCCAGATTTGTACTAATTTGCTGCACTTGTAATTTAGAGAAATTTCAGGACTCCTTCAAACCAATATTTAGCTTACTTCTGTCAGGTGAATAGTCCACGAGCTTGAGAGAATTGTGCAGAAGATTATTAAGTGGCATTAAGGTGCACAGCTGTAAGACTTGAAAGGCTTCTTGCTGTGCTGTTAGGATCTTCTAAAATAGATGCAAATAGAAATTTTTTCCCTTTTGAAACCCAGGTTCTCCATGTGTATAATGCTGCTAAACATCTTTCATGTTCCACTATTTATTGTAGGTCTAGCTGGTTTATTTGATTAAAAATTTCTTCTCATTGTGTAGTCTGACTCTATATTACTTCTAAATCTAACTTGGTATCTCATATGGCTGAATAAAATCATTTTCATTTCAGAAGGCACACAGTCCTAAACATTTCCCTGAAAATCAATAAGCTGCTTTACTATTCTGTATTGAAAATAGGATATAGTGAAAGGAGAAGAGTGTAGTTGTATACATATTTTTTTTCCCTATAATTATGAATTAAAGTTATGTTAGTGAAACAATGTCTTCTGCCAGTTAGGAATGTGTAAGACAGGAAAGGGCGGAATAGAATTTGGCTGAAGGGCCTTGGAGCATGCATTCTCATATGCTTTGTAATTACATGCATAGCTGATCTTTTTCCCACAGTGTCTCAGCCTTAGCCAACAGCACAGGTGGTTACAACTGCGCTAGGGGATGCAAGATCCAACATCAGTTTCATCCTTCCAGATGCCTCATTTCTTTCTGTTCTCTAGTTCTTCTTAAAATTGATGCTTTCTCTCATCCTCTGCAACTCCAGTCATCCTCCCTTCCTTCCCACCTTCACGGCAGCTTTACTCCTTCCTGAATTACAGAATTATTGTCAGGTTGTTGGCATGGGTGCCTGACTCATTTCAGTCTACAGCTGTCAGAACTGCCTGTTTCTTTACCCATCAGCTGCAGATACAATTACAGTCAATGTAGACTATGTGTTATAAGTCTATACATATAAGAAAATCTACAGTTTCAGTGCAGAAATCTTTCCAATGCTTAAAATTTGCTTATGATTTCCTGTTTATCAACACTGAAAAGAATAGAAAAGAAATAAAGCTTCTTTGCAAAATATGAAGCTCTTGATGAAAAGCCTTTAGAACTACATAATGGAACACAATAGTTAGCAAATTTTGCTTGATTTTACTTAAAATTGTTCAAATAGCAAGTAGCTCCTGTAAAGTTATACTCAGAAACAACTGAATGTTTTTGTCCAAAATTTTTCTCAAAAAGTACAGAACTAAGCTTGAAGTCACACAGTGAGAGTTTGGCAAAATAAAAAAATAACATAAAAAAAGAAAAAGAAAAGAAAGAGTCTCTAACAGTGGAAGGAATAGCTTTATATAACAAGCTATACCAACACTTCTACTTGTATCATACTTTCTTGTAATCACAAATATGCTGAATGCTTCCCAAGTGTTCTACAAAGATAGAGGGATAACAATAATACGCAATATTTTGCAGCAGTTGTTGAAAAGTAGTAAAATAAAAAAAAATCTTGTTGGAAAACACAACTGTTTAAAAATATCTTTGCCATTCAGTTATCTATCAGTGTTAGTTTTGTTGTTGTGGCTGTTGTTATGAACACGCTAGGAAAAAAATAACCCCTAATCTTGCCCTGGAGTGATTATTGCTTTATATTCATAACATTTGAAAAACCTGTCATGCAAAATATTGAAGGCATACATGGATGATGATAGTTTTGTGGTTTTGTTTTTGTTTTTTTTTTCCCTCCAGCATGAATGAGAGAGTGTTAATCTGGTCAGTCATATATTTATGCCATGCACATTTTTTAATTGTATGAAAAATAGCTGTAACTTCAATCATAAGGCAGCTTTAGTGGTTCACTTCAACTGATAGACACAGCTTTTGCAACACTGCAGCAATAACCATTTAAATGCATATTGCTCCACTCATGACTAGGCTCCAAAAGCAGTAGGCAGTGGAAAAGGACTGAATAAATGAACATTGAGAAAAGAAACAATTTAAAATATTTTTTTAACAGGACTGTAGCTATGAGCTCCCCAGGCAGCATATTTTACAGTATGCACTGAGAAGTAAAAGAATTTACAACAGCTCAGACCTGAACATCTAATCAATAAGACAGCAAACAAGTCCAAGGTAACTGACTGCAGTACATACCACCTACCTGAGCGTAGGATATGTGATCTAAATTTAGTAGACCATATTGCAATCAGTTGGCTACCACAATGTTTTGCCCTACATAATCACTCAACTGTTGCTCTGTGTTCTCTGTTTACTGGTATGGTTCACTTTAACTGGACTTATTTTCAGTTTTTATACATGCTGCTGAGAGAAAATATTTCCAGCATTGGGAAATCAGGATTAGTCATGCACACCCTCCCACTCCTCCTTGCAGATGCCATGCCCATAGCCTACCCAGAGGATGAATGTGGGCTAGGGATCCTATGGGATCCTGCAATAAATGTTCATCTGATTTCTTCTGAGATTACATGAGTGGTATAGTGGTATGAGGGAAAACAACTAGCTTCAGATCTTCAAATAAGGTACCTCAGGGAACTAAATACCTTTTTGGTGCCTTGTATGAAAGATGTAATGAATGCATAACCTACTCCGTGGTTTGGGTTTTTTTTCTATTCTATACCCTTCTATAGGTTTAGAATGCTTTAATACATTCTTTTACAAGACAGTCTGGTGTAAAGCTGAGGTGAGATGATGTGCATGATTCTGCAGCTATGAATGCTGTTAAGTGTGAGCTAAGTGTCACAACAAGTTGAATAGTTTCTTGGCTCTGTTGCTGTGAAGAGGCAGGCATCTGTACAACCAGACATAATTTCAAACCTCAAAATGACAACATTTTTATCATCTCCCAAAAACACTGTCAATTTGTCAAGCTAAGGAACACTCCCTGCCACTTCTGGATCTGCTTGCAGGTCCTTGACTGACCTTTGTGATAGAGCCATGTCTCTCACTAGGATGCCACCACTTTTGTCACTGTGCTTTACTTCACCTAAACGAGTACAGTCTTCCTGCATCTGTGATATTCAGTCTTTGAGCTTATGCTGTGAATCTGCTGCTCCCAGGACATCCCTATTGTTTAGGACAGGTCTGCTGATGCAGCAGTTATTACAAAGCCCAGTCTCCTAATGGAACAGTCCAAGTCTAGTCATAGTGCCATTTCCCTTTCACTTTTGGCCCTGAAAATTTAAGATTACAGTTCTTTGGTGGAAAAAAATCAGACCTTATGTCTATTTCTTAATATTTTAATGTTAGACTTAATATATCAGTGTCTCAGACTTATAGTCTCAGATTTAATGCCTTTTTAGCTAAGTATTCCCAAAAGCACTTATTTCCGGCTGTGTGTAAAATTAATATCCAAAACATAAGGAACAATATAGCTGAGCCAAATCCTTAGTTACAATGGAGAATAGTTAATCACAATAAATGAAGAAAGTATTTACACTAAAAAGTGTGTCTAAGAAAAAGAATTGAAAATGTATATGTTAATGAATAATAGTAAAGCAAAAGTCAGAAGTACAACTGGAAACTTAGTATTACACTTAACTAATTTATAGCCTCCTCCTGTCTCCCCTACAATTAAGATAAATGATCACTAAATAACCCCATGACAAACATTTTCTAAAATTAAAGTTTGGGATGGCTAATAGATGATTGGATACAGCTTATTTGGAAAATTTTGACAGATCCAGTTGAATTAAATGCAAATTCAGTATGGCAACAACGTGCTTTAATTTCAGAAACAAACTTGCTTTTTTTTATCAATGATTTTTATCAGTCCTCAACATTTCTTACCTTTACTCTTGTCTTAAATATATATTTTTTTGTTGCATCATTTATTTCGTGTTCAATTTAAATTATCTAAAAACATCCATTTCTTGTGAGGAAAACAAAGTCATCGATTTATTTACAGATCTTCTAACTAAACAGGCATTTGTATAACACAATCCAATACAGCTGTCAAATTACAACTGCTTACTATTATACAAAAAATATTCAAATAAGATTAGATAGAAAATTATTCTGTTGAAAGTTATTCATTGATCCAACCTGCAAGGCATAAAGGCAGGCATGGGTGGATCATGAACAGCTTTTTGCCTTACATGCAAGATCAGTACTGCCCAGCCTGAGCAAGAAGCTGCCACAAGGGCAGGATCATATGGAAAGGGAGCAGGATCATATGGAAAGGGAGGAAAAGGGTCTCTTGTATGAAGTTTTCATCCAGATTTAGGCAAAGAAGTCCGAGAATTGTTAGAGTACAAGGATTCATGGGCTAGCTTGGACATTGATTACATATATCCATGACCTCTGACACCCTGTAGAGATTTTCTAAATACCATAAGCAGACATAGCTTTTTGGAGGTGCAGTTTAGTATAGGTATTTCAAAATGCTGCTCTGTTGCTCTTCCCCTTCCAAAGGAGAAACCAGGAGACTTTTCACATGGATATTATGTTTTGAAATTGAAATTGAAATTGAGAGCTAAAACAACATGGGCTTGGGGCTGAAGGCAAAAAGCATCTTATTCTTGCAATCCTCTAGCAGTGTAGTTTTCTTTCTGTCACATATGGTCCTAAACCCCAGTTTGAGGGACCCGTATAATTTAGCTCTTTGATGCAAATAAGGGACCCAAACACACTTTATCTCATAGGTTTTTCTTAATGAAAGCCATTGGGAGCCAAAAGAGGAATTAGAGATCTTTCATTAACTTCTCACCCAGTTCCTTCTAGAAGTCTTATCTCCAATAAATTAAATAGAATGATACTCAGATACTTGGGACAAGTTGAGTATGTAGCCATGCACACTACTTGCCAAACAACCACACATCTAAGAGATGTCTTAGGAAGAAGAGGAGGCAAAGAAATTACCATGTAAGATATTTTTATTGCTATATGGACATTTCCAACTAGTGCTCTTCCTTCTTGGTGCTGCCACAACAGAGCAAAGAAGGGAGCATGAGGTTGTATTTCTCTCAGTACAAATGGCAGAGTCTGGCTGTGCCTTGACAATACCAAGCAGGAGATATTTATAATGCAATATGAAAATATTGCTCTTATCATCTTGTGTTCAGCATTGCAAATCTCCCAAGAAATCATCTGACATAAAATATTAGTAAAATTTTGACAGACCTGGAGGAAACAAAAGTGTATATGGGTGACATATAGTTTAAAGAAAATCAGAGAAAGAAAAGAAATTCAGAAAAAAATCAATGCATTTCTCACAAAGTGACTCTACATTTTGAAATTGATACTAAACATAGATGATTATAAACCATTTGACCATTTGCATTCAACAATCAATTTTAGCAGTCGACACATCTCTGAGTTTTGTACCCAGCTACTTTCTTTACCAAAATCTGTAACAGTAATTGGTGCTAAGGATTCAATGTTTTCTCTGCAAGATTACCAAATGCACCTCTATATTCTTTGTTTATATAGAAGAATGAATCAGATCAAATCAAATGCCTAAGCCTTATAAGGCAGGGTAAAATGCTTTTTCTAGGGAAACTTGGAGCATGTGTTTTCTGAAGGTGCTGGAAAATGGAAAATAGCATTTTATCTACTCATCCACTTACCTCATATTAAGTTTATTTACACCATCCCAATAAGCATCCAATTAAAAACACTAGCTGGGGTCTGGGAACCTGATTGCCTTTGTAGCAGGAGAATGACCTAGGAACAGTCACATTTGGCCTCTGTTTTACAAATGACTTCAGAGAGTTTGAAACAAAGCTCAAAGAAGTGAGCATCAGATCCATACTTGTAGGCACAGTGGATGTTTTTTATTAAATTATATCATGAATACCTTAAAAATAAAAAAAATAGTTATGCTAACCCTAAATATATATCATGGCATATGATAGATAGTTGGAAAACCGTATTGTCTACCAAAAGACAGTGCATGTAAACATCAAAAAGAACAATATGACAAAGTCATTTAAAAGGAGAATAACTTATTTTCTTTCTGCTTTTCTCTTTGTCTTCATAATGTAGTTAAGCTTATTATATTTATTAAAAATTATGTTCAAAACCAAAAACCAGCAGATATTATTGTAAATTGATGCTGAAGTATAACAGATGGTACATTATTTATATACAATTCCAGTCACAAACATATATTTTCTAAATCTAAAGTTACTTTATTTTGCATATAAAGAGTGATTCCTAGTTAACCAGTGCAATCAAAGGCCTGAAAGACATTCTCATACTAGGATAAAGAGATCTTCTTTGAAAGATTTTTTTTTAACTTTGAGAAGCTAAGTAAATAGGAACAGCAAGAGTTGGAAAGAGGAGCAGGTATGGAAGTAGTCTGATCAAGGTCTCAATTTCAAAGGCAGGATGCAGATTAACACATACATGTCTTAATATATAGCCTTTTGCTCTGTGCCCTTCTCCCATAATACTACAAATATCCTTTTTACACCTGAATCTACCAAAGGGATAGGCCCTGCTGTCAGCTTCCCAGATCAGCTTTTTCACTCCATCTGTCTTGCTCATCTCTTAACATTTTCCATCTCTTTTGAGACAGTCTGGTATGTTGCCACACCAGTTTGATTTAGGCTATAAGCTTTTGGGGGAAATGATTGCTATGAATTTGTGCAGCAGGGCACACAGGGCTTTGGCACATTGGGATACCAGCCTAGCTACGGTTTTTGGGGTGACCAGTGTCATCATTCACTAACAATTACAATTTCTCCTTAGTTCCTATGGAGCAACCTTGGCATTTCCCAGTGCCTCTACTACAGAGATAATTAATTTTGTTTCCTACTTTCCACATTGTGTGTCTGTGAGTTAATGAAGGTCAGAGTTGGATGTGGAGACAGTGTAAGTGAAAAGGGTCCCCTGCAGAGAGGTGTGGTTTGGGGTCAGGATATCTAAATGGACAGCTGGAAGATGTTTAAGACAACAACTTAAGTGTTTCTAGTCACCACAACGAATGAACGAGCACTTTTGGATGGTAACACTGTGGTTCAGCTACCCTCAATCTTCTCTCCTTTTCCATTTCAGTATAAGGGCTCCTAAGTGGGGTGGAAAACTGTTCAATCCAAATTTCTCTAGGTAAGCATGTCTGGCTCTGGACAAGCAAACCTAACATTGCCTTCTATGATACATCTATCTGTACCACAGTGCCTCGGCTCTTACAGGGTTTCCAGAAGAAACCCAGACTCTTTCTGAGTGATGTGAGATAAACACTGCCATAGCCTTCCTTTTTTATTGCCTTTAAGCATTGGTGATTCCCATAATGGTTTCATGAACCTAGGCATATTTAGGACAGTGTTTTGGTTTAGGATTTTTATTTGTGGGGTTTTCTTAAGCTGTAAAGTCATGGATTCATGAGAGCATCCATCTTCATTAAAATGAGCAAAACAATCCAAAACTCTGACAATTACTGGGGGAAGATTGAACCAAGCAACACATTTAGGTTAAAATCCAAGACAGTATAACAAAGATTTCTAAATGCTATTTTTATAGATGACTTTAAATCAGTTCTTAGGAATTTTGAAGGTCTGGCTTAAGTACTTTAGAGTTGCCAGTACTACCTAGTTGTCAAATTTGCATCTTTGATATATTAAAGTATAATTTCTAGGTCTAGTCCTACTACAAACATTAGGAAATATACATTTTCCCTTCTGTCACATTCCTACATGTAAGTTAGGTCACGACGCCTGGCTTACAATTAATAGTAAAAAAATAAAAGATGATCACTGTGGGTCAGGTGAATGACAAAGCCATCTTAATGCTGGAAGTAGCCTGTATTGGCCCAACACTGCTATCTAACAGAGGGGATAATCATAGCCTTTGTAAGTCTTTCAATTGTATTCAGAAAACACTGGCTGATATCAGCAGTGTTAGAGGATGAGTGCTCACAAAACCCTACAAACCTTCTTCATTCTAATATCTTCTAATATGCATTTAATTTTTTCCCTGAATATCAAGAAATTCCTCTACAATATTTCAGTTCCTTGAGGTTTTTGCATAAAGCACTTGCTGGTACCTGTTCTTGAAGGGATTGGCTTTTTAACATTTGCCAGCTTTACTTAAATGTGTATTTTTTATTATTTAATATGGCTTACAGTTTGTTTAAGAACTATTTCAATTGCTTTTTACAAAATTTCTTATCTTTTCTCCTCATATATTTAAGAATGCATTCAAGGTTTGATCCAGTCCCATATCCTCAGGTATTTAACCTAATCAAAGTCTGTACTTATACGCATTTAGAGTCACTAAATTAATAAGGGAGACAATGAAGCACATCTGCCTAATAGTGAGACTGAGAAACTAAACCATTTATGTCCATTCTTCATTAGACATAGAAATAAATGTTTTAGTCCCCTTTTTTCCCCTTCACTAGTCTTTTTGTCTTTTCCAGCACATAGGCCACCTTGCTGACTCATGTGTATAGCTACCGTTTACTGCTGTTTATTCTGTTCCTAATTGCCATTTCCCGATCTTCAGTAATAATGTGTAATGAGCAAAGAATAACTTCATTAATTTAGATTAACCAAAGTCCAGATCAATTAGCAGACTGTAACAAGACTGTAAGACTGTCTTGTTCTTCCATCACCCATGACTAGCATTGAACAACAGAAAAGACCACACTGCTGTTTTCAAGGCAAGGGTGGTCCTTTATGGTTTATATAACTGTTTGAATTGAGTGATCATCTTTCTGCACACTTCACAGTAACCTCATTTCACCACCCATCCTGCCTCTCCTCTCTAGAGCAAGCATACTTATTCACTTCTCACTGAGAACAAGTCTTAACTTCAGATGCTGTTTGGTTGAATGTTATAACAAAAACAGTGAAGGACCATGCTGAAGAGCAGTGTTGCTGTGTCCCAGAAAGCAGCTTATTTCCCCCCTTCCATGTGTTTTGTAAACGGCAGAAAGCACTGCCAAGGATTAATGTGACTATCATTTCAAATATCTAGAAAGGGAGATAGGGAAGATGGAAAGGACTATCAAAGAAAATCTGATGGTGTTTTCTAATAAAGCAATTCTACTTGAATTTTGATCTTTGCTGCTGCACTAAGTCCACTAACCATAACTTGTATGAAGCTTTCTGAGGAAAACTCCTTGTGCAAAATACAAAGTAAGGCAAGACAAAGAACAAAGGTTTGCATGAGTGGAAAGGGGAGAAAGAAGAGCTTGGAGTTTTTTTAGCTTCTGACAAAAACGATGTACTGTAGTTGGAGATATGTCTGGATGATCAGTTTTCAGACACTGGCATAAACTGGAAGTCTTGTCAACACCCTTTCTACAACAAAAGCCCAGGTACATGGATCTCAGCCCTACTGTACTTCACTCTCCTGGCTGTGAGATGGATTCAGAACAGGAGACATATTGGCCCCTTAGAGAAATGGGCGTGCTACTGTCTCAGAGACTATGTGCCCAAACACCTCCTAGAACATAAATGATGAAGTCATGATATATTTAGTGATAAATTTAATGTGTTACATCTGATCAGATTTTTGAAGATAAATATTGCAAATAAATTCTTACTTTTAATGTAGTTTTACCTCTGTAGTTTGACTAGAAAATGGTGGTATAATGTATATAGTTCACCACAGAATACAAATTTAACAGCAGAAACCCACATAAGATAGATGTGGCTGATAGGGGAGTTGTAATGGTTACATCCATGGGAATCAAATCTCTAATATGCTCCCCACTGTCTGGGGTATAAGCACTGTTCAAGTGGATTTAGTAGTGCCTTTGTTCCCACTCCAGGACTTCAGGACTGATGTGGACCTCATCAATGTTTTCCCAGATACAGAAATATGAGCCTCTGCAGGATCATTTAGTACATCTTGGACATGTCCATGCTCACATTGAACTCATCTCAGGTAAGGACTGTCCATTTAAAAGCTGGATATGCAGTCCTAGAGAGGAACTACAGGTAATTAAAAATAAATTAATGACTAACATGGCTACATTGAGTAGGAAAATATTCTCTCACCTGTTAAAATCTGTGACTACCTTTTTGAAGCTGTATTTGTAGAAATACTGATCAAGATTTTCTAAAAATTAGTTTATTCTGCCTTTTATTTCTTTCTCTGTATACTTTTTTCTCTCCAAGCTGAAACTTAACTGACTTGTAAACTATATGCAGACTTGTATACTTCTTCATGAAAAATGCTGTTTAAATAAATGTAGCAATGTTTCTTATTCCACCTAAGCAAGCCAATTTTTTTGGCTCTAAAATTTTCATTTTTAAAGACTGCATTCTACATCAGCGGGAAAGTTTTGATCTTGCTTAAAGTACCATCATTCATTTCCTTCAGGAGGCCATTGCTGGTAAAATCACTGTTTATCCATCATAAATGTGTTACATCATAATATTTTATTGCATATACGTAAGCAGTACTTTGTGGGATTTTTCCTAGGAGAAAGATGTTTATTATTCAGTGAGCATATGGAGTCTAAAGTTAAATAGGCAGCTCAATACCCTTCTCTCAGTGAATATTTTAATGTGGTTGCAAGCTGTGAACAACTGTGGAAAGGTTGTCATAGAAGTAGTATAGGCATCATCTTGACCCAAACTCATTTGCTTATGCAGGATTAAAGGTATTTTGGACCTGTTTATGAAAACCTTGGAAATAAATTCACTGTCTGTGAATCCTGAAACTCTGGATGAACAAATCATCAGTAAAATTCCAGCACATTCCAAAATTAGCCATGCTAAGCTAAAAATGTAGACACTATGCTAACAGTAATTTTCAGGGAAAAAACAACTAGATCATAGAATCCTATAATACCCTGAGTTGTAAGGGACCCTCAAAGACGACTGAGTCAAATTCCTGGCACTGCAAAGGACAACCCTGAGAAATATAGCATGTGCTTGAGAGCATTGTCCAAGTGCTTCTTGAACTCTGTCAGGCTTGGTGCTGTGACCACTTCCCTGGGGAACCTGTTCCACTGTCCAGCCACCCTCTGGGCGAAGAAACTTTTCCTAATATTCAACCTAAATCTCCCCTGACATGGATTCATGCCATTCCTTTGTATTCTGTCACTGTTCAGAGAGAAGAGATCAGTGTCTACCCTTCTGCTTTTCTTGAGAGAAAGTTGTAAACTGCAATGAGGTCTCCCCTCAATTTCCTCTTCTCCAGGCTGAAAACAAGAAGTCATCTCAGTCTCTCCTTATACAGCTTCTCCTCTAGACTCTTCATTGTCTTCCTGAAGGAAGTTGGAGGAAAGGAGAGAAAAGCAGTGAAATCAGACCTTTTGCAACATGAATAGAGTACCATATATTGATTGGAAGTTTCCCAGTCAACAGAAAAAACAATGAAAACCCATCTACAGAAGCATGGCTCTTTAAAGCCTGTAGGACTGCCAAGGGTAAGCACATGTATATTTAGTTTTTTGGGGGGGATTGCAATTTGCCTTCCAAAGATCTTTCTAAGATTGATTTCAAGTTCCAGCTTGAAAAAAAGCAGCCTTACTCCTCACAATGAATTTTGAGTCAGAGGTTTCAGGGATGGGGAGGTGGTGGTGGTGGTTGTTGTTATTAATATTATTGAATATGGAACTTAACCAGAGATGTCACATCCTGAAGTCCAGAGGCTATATAGCCATTTACACTAGATCAATTTGAAGTTCAAGTGCAAAGACTGTACAAATCCTAGCATTTGAGAACTGACAACAATTTACATGAACTTTGCACACACAGGAACAGAAAAAAGCAACAGACATTTGAGTCATTTGTGTTTTGTAATATCTCCTGATTTGTGCCTTACTATTAAGAAACTGCATTGACAAATGGCAATTTTGTTATTGCAAGAAGAAATAAAATTAGAAAAGAAAAAATGTGTCCTTTAAAATTATTAGAGAGTGGAAATTACATGTACATTATCTAAGATTACTAGAAAATTCTAAAGAAGAGGAATATTTTAAATGTAACTTCAGAGTAGGAAATAGATCTAGAAAGTTTCCTGTGGGTGGCTGTGCTAAAATGAGCTAAATTATCATTCTGTCTAAACTTTTTTGTATTCAGTAATTTGCCATTATTCTTGCCAACAATCTACTAAGAGCGTGAAGGGGGAAGAATTATAAAAGATTTAATTAAGGAATTCCTTAGAAACACAACAAACCTCAAACGACACCTCATACTTAAAACTTACAAGTTAATAGGAGGCTAGCAGCTTCCAAATTCATAATTATGTCCCACAGATAATTGTTTGGAACAATTATGTCTCTGAGCAGCATTCTGTTACCCATAGAGATCTTGGAAAAGTCAGGAAAAGCTGTAGCGTTTACTTGCCAAATAAGACTTGCAGCATTCTTACAAACAAGGAAACAAACAAACAAATAAACAAAACCAATCTGACATCACTTTAACTGCAAAAGTCCTTTCTCAGTTTTCTGGCTATTTTTTTCTGTGAGTGGGACAATGAGCTTGGGAGTTTGCAAATAAAAAGAAAGAGAGATTGAGAGTGAGGAAGATTTAAACCCCCAGAGGAGGTTGGACAAGAAACTAGCTTCTTTACAAATTCTAAATTTGTTTCTCAGACACTTGAAAGAAAAATATTATCAAAGAGATCCCCAAGAGCTAAGGCATTGTTAAAAATGATTTTACACAGCTCCCTGGGAAACTTTTATTTCAAGATTCAAATTTCAGGTCTATATGTTGCTTACACCAATTCACATGAATATTTGGACTATTAAAAATTATCAGTAAAGTAGTGCTCAGAGTTGCTAGATATGGAGAAATCTCTCTTTTCTCTTTCCAAAAGCTCACTTCATACTGTGTAGTTCATAAGCCTTGCATGGTTGTATCATACATGCTGCAATTTTGGACCCCCTCAGATGGTGCCTTAGTCAATGGCATTAGTTAACAAAGGATAATTTCAGCCAGAGACAGAGAAGACTGAAGTTAAATGAGTGGGCCCTGTCAGAAATTGTTTCCAGTGAATGTTTAGGTTCAGCCTTTGAAAACCATTGCTGATAAATATTCTTCAGGATCTGTAGAGGCCTATTAAGGTCCCCCTGGTTCACAAAGAATTCACAGGAAGTAGCCTCAGTACAACAAAAGTTTCAAGGTAAACACATTTATCTCAGTATTTGCAATATTTCAGAGGAGAAAAAAAAAAATGATGTTGTTGAGAAGGGGTAGATTGTGGTAACTGAACTTCCCAGGATAATAGGAAGATCATGAGAAGTACCTTACTGGATTAAGCTAATACTCCAACTAGCGCAGGATTTGTTTTCTGACAGTGGCAAAACATTGACAGTCTTCTCCATCCATCCTTCTCATTCCCTAGGACATACTACTATTGAATTAAAGACATTGCAGGTCACATTCCTGTTTCTTCACTTCATATGTATTCCTTGCAATTTTAACCTTCTGAAACCATCTGCTATCGTCAATCTCCTGTGGTGAAAAGTTCCCAAAGTTTGCCACCCATGGTGTAAAGTACTTTTAAATATTTTAAACTGATTTCAGTATCATCCAGTGTCCCCACACTTCTGTATTGTGGGAATTGGTGAACCATGGTAAACATTCTTCTTACCATCACTTGCATTATTTTCTCGGTCATGCCTTCTCTCAGTTTTCAAACTAAATAATCCAAACCGTCAAGCCTTTCCTTCGAAGGCAGCTTCTGCATGCCTTGGGTCATTTACATATTTTTTAGTACTTCTACATCTCTCTTGAGATGCAAAGATCAGAAATGCACACACAGTCAAAGTGTGACTGTATCACAGAAGGACATCTTTCTTTTCCCAATGTTCTCAATCTGCTGTTGCATACAACGGAGATTTTGAATACAATTTACAATACTTTTGCCACACAACTAGAGAAAAGATTATCATCTTGCCTCAAAGCCACTCAAAAATAAAAAATTATATATCCAAGGAAACTCCACACATCAGATTTAGAGGAGTTCTTTGGGGCCCATACTGGTTTTTTTTTGTCTGCATGATGCCTGAATAAAAAGGTTTAGTACAAAGTATGAGTATAAAGCAGGTCGAATTCCAGAAATTCTTCACTAGACCTAGAGACAGACTATGGCTTAGCTTTGTAACCAGTCACAGTTTTCACTGGAAACAAGCAGTCTGGAATGATGGCCAAGGACTGTTACACATACTCCTTACACAACGGCTTTCACACATGAAATCACATGTTGCCAGTTCAAAACTTCACTTACAGCATGTTAATACTCAAATCAAATAAAGTCACAAGGCAACAGACAATGATACTAATCTTTTTCCTGTTGGAGCTTGTTGCATCTATGTTTTTTCAATGAGTGAACACACAGCCAGATAATTACCTTGCTCTGAATGGAGAATAAAAATAAAAATAATTAAAAAATAGAGAAAAAAAGAGAAAGGGAACTGAGACTTTGATATAATCATCACATTTTGCCAAACTTTCCCAGAACTGGGAGTGAAGAACCATCCATCACCTCAGTACTGGCCAGGTGAAAATGCAATTACTGTGCTTAAGCATAGACTCCCTTCACATTTCCTCAAGATGAGCAGAAAGAGAAAAACAGACAAAAGAAAGTTTTACCTGAATCATTCTAACCATGCAAGGAGAAAGGTGTGCTGCTGCTACACCCTGAAGTGGTCGTCTTTTCCCTCCTGGATCTTCTAGAGGAATTTGTGCTTCCCCATGGTACAATATGCTCAAGGATGGAGGTCAGAAAAAGAAACAGGGTTGTTCTGTCCCTACAGCTCCACTGCAAGATGTAACTCATCTCTGAAGCATCTCAAAAAATGTGAAAACCCCAAAAACTTACTAATATATCGACTATTTTCTTTTATCATCCTTGCTTTGTACCCAAGTTAAAAGGAAGGTGTATTTCTAATTGATCTCACTGGAACAGAGATTACACAGATAAAATAATTTGTTTTTGTTTCTGCCCACACTGTCTGTATGGTAATATTTTAATCTCTAATTTTTATAAGAGAAGGATGTGTGACATGCTTTCCCATCTCCCACAGACTCAAATCTGCTCCTACATTGAGATTCTGCCTTCATGAACTCCCCAAAAAATAAAGATTTTTCTCAGTATGGTAACATGAATCACTGTTGGTGAACATAGCTAACAATGTCAAATTCACAGAAGGCAGAATCAATGAGTTTTCTTTTACTAGTGACCTAAGGATATGGCTCATCCACCAGGGGTGAAAGATGTAAAGTTCGCTTTTAGTGCTGAGCTTAATGAAGACAAATAAGGCAATATCTGAAAAGAGAGATTTAAGGAAGTCCAAATGTTAGTCCTATCAATATACCCCAAAGTGTCAAATCGGGGAACAAAATCATATGCATTTCTCCAGATTCTCTCCTTATTTGTTGCCACATATGTTGTAATACTGCTTTGTGCTAACCACCCATATGGCTCTAGTCACAGTAAGCTTTCCTTACCAGTATCCTCAGTCCTAGCAAAACACATATTCTTGAGAGAAAATTTGATTTCAGTAATGAAGTTCATTCTATAATTATATGTTTACTTATAGTAACTAGGGTGAACAGGGGTGATTTCTAAAAAAATAATGATACTTGCATATTTTGAATATCAAATTAAAAAATGAAGTTTGGAATTCAGATAGTAATTAAAGGTCTGATTATGTGGTTGCCACATCTCTACAGTAGACAGTTTTCACAGTATGTAGTCTGTGACTAATAGGGGTATAAATATGGAAATCACCCATGTTTTAAAATAAATCTTCTCCTTAGCATGTATCTGTCTGTGGTGGTACATCCTTCTCCTATTCCTCCTTGGGCCACACTATGATCTCAAAGTGCTTGTTAGGCCTTGGCTTTGACAAACAGCACCTGGGCTAAGTTCCTTTTGAGCTTATCAGAAGCACTGTCTGCTCCCAGGAGCTTACGTTGTCTGATGAACTGTTTTTCTAACCAACAGCCTTGGAAACTTTTTTCTTGCCTGAATAACAAGCCAAATGGAACAACATTTTTGCTATTGGACTTTCAAAGAAAGTTACAAACCTAAATTGCAGCCAGGATGGAAATCTACTAGGACTAGAACCAACTGTCTTGCAACCCTATAAATAAGAGTCCTAAGTGAGGCCCTTTGAGCTCTCCTCGATCACAGCAGGCTGTGACCAACAATCTCCCTCTCAGCAGCTCAGGTTACAGAACCAGCCAACTCTCAGTTTTGCTATACTTGGAGAACTACAGCTGAATGCTGCCAATGGAGCCTGGGCTGATACCCCTAATCCTCGAGGCTCAACATTTCATCCTCTGAGGAGATGCTGTTCTGGGGAACGAGCCCTCACTGCCTCTTACCGCTACTTTGCAGCTGGTTTTGGTTCGGGGAAGTAAACATTTTTATTGCTGGGTTTTCTCCTCTCTTGTTGGGTGTTTCTTGGGAAGAGTCTTTTGGAGTGTTTTTGTGGGTCTGGGTGGTGGAAACTGTATTATTATTATTGGGTGGGTAACTCGGTGTAGTTATTGTTTCTTTTCACATTTCTGTATATGTCTTATATCGTATTTGGCTTTTAATTTTCTGTCTTCTGTGTAAATATAAAACCTTACCATTTTAAATTTTAGTTCCAGTTTTTATTTCCTCCCTCCCCTTCCCTTGGGGGGAGATTCTGACCTTGTAGTTGGTACTCGGCATTTTGCAAGATCAGCCCACTACAGATGCAAAGGCATCTGACATGAGTAATTTACTGAATTTTTCACAGATATATCCTGTACATACTACTTTAGGTCCATTTGTGTTCAAGTGTGAATATGCTGTATTAAATGTGCTATGAATGTTACTCCCTTATATTCTCTAGTACTTTAGATTTTTAAGAAAGTTAGTCCTATAAATGAGTTAGTGACATACTAAATTCTTATAGAATCTTTTGTCAAATTGTTGTTGTTAAACCTTTAGGCCTGAACTGTTGCTCAAATCTGGGGCTAAGTTTGGCAAGGTAGTCCCATCTGAACCTTGTGACTCAGTGGGAGTGTGTCCCTTATACCTTTTATCTTTACTCTTTCCTGTCTTTACCTTTTTCCATGCCCAGCATCCATATGGATAATTTTTGGCAATTTTTGTTTTAAGTTGATTGATTTTAGATTTTAGTTTGCTTTTTCTCTGTATGTTTTAATCATTTAATAAGTAATAGTGCGAACCTTGCCAAGTTTATATTAAACCTACATTTGCTGGTACTTTTTCTTGGAATTCTTTACACATTCTTAAAATACTCATTTGTGACAGTGTCCTACCATCTACACTTCCAAAGAGACTGTCATTCAAGTGTCAATGAAAATCATTCAAAGTGCTAGGAAGTACAAGATATGGGTCTAAAATTTGCATTTCCATAAATGAGGACAGAAATAAGCAAGCAAAAATCACTGCTGAAGACTTTTAAAACATTTATTCAATGCTTGAGAAAACTATTTTTGCATTAACCTCAAATATGTTTGCAAAGATAGGTAATTCAAACACTAACAGGTTTTGGGATTTGTTTTTTTGTTTTGTTTTGTTTTGTTTTCCAAACCAGCTGCTTAGTCCATATGGAATAGAGATGGAGCACTGAAACTAAAGCCAGAAATTCTCCCCACAAAAAATAGCAACCAACCAATCAACCAACCAACCAACCAACCAACCAACCAACCAACCAACTAACAACCCACCCACCCAACCAAAAAAAGTCCTCCTTAATTTTACAGTTTGAGGACTTCTATTCCAAAATCTATGTGGACTCATTTGGGAAATTAAAATTTTCAGGTAAAATAAAATAGGTTAATTTTCTACTTAATGCAGGTATGTTTCCTTTAGAAAGAACACACCAGAAGAAGAAATTTTAAGTGCACTTAATATAAGGAACATTAAAGTTTTTCTTCAGGTTTGGTTTTCTGGGAATTTAGTCTGCTTATTTACTTAAATTATTATACTAATAAGTCACCATGTTGCTTGGGGATGGTCTTTCACATAACCTTTCCAACAAACAGAAGTTTTAACCTGCTATCCAATCACTAAAACTTAGGGTTTTTTTCTCATTTTGAAAATGAAAATATCTTTGTATAGCTGTAGCATTAAAAATAAAAGGCTTGATTTTCTTTTTAAATTTGTCAGCAAAATGACAGTTCAGCCAGATGGCAAACTTTATTTTACTTAGAGAGAAAAAGAAAATCAAGATCAAAATACATTTAATTTACTCAAAGCTTTTATACAAAAGCTGTAACAATGTGCTTCTGAAATTATTGTATTAATGCAGAAAGCATAAACATTATAGTCAGCTTAAGAAGCAGCAGATACTGTGCCAGTTCAGAATTTCTACTTGCCTTCAAAATAAGGTTCTTCTGGAATATAATGCAATGTTCATTGCATTAAAAATGAATGTCTGAAATTTCTTATGTAATAAGGGCATGTATAGCATCTTTGGGAAAGTGTGAAAACTAATCTGAAAAAAAAACTCAGTCTTTTCTTTAGCAGACATTCCAGCAGTAAATAAAATATATTTAATGGTATTTTAACCTAAATGTACTTTTTTTCATTAGTTATTAAGACTTTCATGCTTTGATCTATACACTCTATCCACTGAAGCTGGAAATGGCTGATCCTGTAGATATTTGACTATTAAGGAGACATCAATTTTAATATGGATATCTTTTTCCTTGAATAGTTACATACAAGTGTGTAGTTAGTTATATATTACTACATAAAACATTGTTGCAGAAAAAAAATCTACTATACTTAGTCCCAGAGAAATTGAATTTTCTTAAATGTCCTCTATTCCACCGTCTAACATATGAACTACTAATAGTTTTCACAACCGTATTTTTTACTTACTTTAAGTCACTGTTGAGCATGTTTTGGTTTGGTGTTTTTTGGTGGTTTTTTTTTTGGCTTTTTTTGGTTAGCTCGTTGTTTTTGTTTGGGTGAATTTGCGTGTTTCTTTTATTTTTCATTTAAGGAGATGCAGACCCTGTTTCAGCAAAGCACACAATTACACATATAATTAACTTTTGTAATGTGTGTCTCCAGTAAAGTCAAGGGATTGCTCACCCGTGTCTAAACGGTTTGTGGAGCCTAGTCTTGCAGTGCACTGGACAATAAAATGTCTATGCTAGGGGCACATCCAGGGTAAGAATAGGATTTTTTAAGACCATTGTGGAACCAGGAGCTGAAGACCATGAGTCACTTCACATCAGTCACTTCTTCCAGAAAACAATTGCTCACTCTTTAATGACACACAAATACTATTAGATTAAGTTGTGAGCTTAAACAACATGTAAAAATTTATTGTGGGTTACTGGAAGTTAATATGATGTCAACATCTTGATATCCATTAGAGTAGGTCCTGATGATGCTTTTCAGACAGTGAGTTTCATCAACATAAGCAAGAAAGACACGTACCTGGGACAGAAGCTCAGTGGGAACAAGCTTTACAGTGAAAATTCTGCACAGTTCATCAAAAAGCTTTCCTGATTTGCAACCCTCATCCAACATCTTTCTAGTCCCCTAACACTAATTTGGGTTAATCAGCTTCATTGTGTGCCTCATCCTAAAACTATCCTTTGGTTGTCTATCTTCAGGGCGGGTATCAACTTCTCCAAAGAACCACGGGAAAGAGGAACTGTGGGTTCACTTTGCAGGCAAGAAATGGGGCCCACTGCTGTGCTGTAGAACAAAACTGAGCAAGGCATGCCATCAGTGAACTTTGTTCCAGACATTTTCTTAGCCCATTTTCACTCATAGGTCTGTGCAGCTCTTTGTTGAACAATGATGTTAATACAAAATCATGCTGCTGGTAACACAATGGGAATAGCACAAGTCCTGAGGATGAGCTGTGTCTTCCTCATGGCTCTTAAGTAGCCACTCAGACTTTCTAGAGATGTTTCATACACAAGCCAAGTTACTCCACAGCGGTGATTCCTGCTGAACTCTGCAGGAGTCCTGGATCCAAAGAAATATTCTAGGCTGAAATGCAGAAAGCAGAAAATTAATAAATGCCTGTTATGCATCCTTAAAGGGAAATTCTGGTGAGATGTGACCTTGTGACGCTGCAGTGTATGGCCAAGGGCATTATTACAAATGTTGATAAAGTTGCTTCATTTTACAAGCAAGGCTAAAGGTTTTACCTCAAGACTACATTCTTAAACATTTGGTTTGCTTTATTAGTTCTACTTTATATATGTGCTTGTTCTTAGGTATCTTAGTTTAGTATATATATTCTGTCTTGAAGCCTTTTTTATGGGTAAAAAAAGGACCTATTACTATTTTATCAGACTCTTGGTAAGCTATATTGTTGTGAATAAAACTATACAGTATTTTCATTATTTATATATTCTGTGATATTTATCATAGTCTATATGATTGCTAGATTATTTAAAAAGTAAATTTTCACAACTAGAAATTCCATGCAATTTCAGTGCCTTCATGCTTTGTTTTCTATATATGATTTTCACCTTAAATTATTTCTGAAGTTCTAGAGAATCAAAACAAAAAATGTCTTCAGGTTATAGATATACTCCTTTGACAACCTTCAAAGTTTCAATAAGATGCTCTTAAATTAAATTACATCCAAGACTGTAATTAGGAATTAATTTTCTACCTTATTTGTCAGATTTTGTAGATTTTCATTTCTTTCTCCCAGGGGAGGGACAAAACCATGCAAAAGCAACAAAAACTGCAATAGTTTTATGAATTTTAAGGTATTTAATAATATAGACTAGGATAATTGTTCAGGTAGTTACAGTTGAGTTGGGGGCAGATGAAGAAATACATTCACATACGCTTGTGCTCCCAAAAGATAGAAAATTTATACTATTTTAAAATAGATCTAGGAAAACAATGGAAAAAAATCTGTTTTCTTGGAGGATGAACAAGACAAACCTTCTAGAAAGGTAGGGTCCCTGTCTTGGTTTGCTCAGTAAGCACTAAGGAATAAGGAAAGAAAAGGATTTACAGGAAAACATTCATATACTTGAAGGGTTGGGATCTATGTATATAAATTTCTGACTTTTGCGAAGCTAGCTGTAGTTTGCAGATACAGGGAATGGGACTCTATACAGATTTCATTGGTAAGTTAATGAATGGTGTTGCTATAAAAATAAAAAGGAAGAAGGCAGAATTTGAAAGAGGAGGGGTTTGGAGCTTTGCAGAAATCCAGTGCAATGAAAATATGCATAAAATATTGGTATGAAAAAGTGTGAAGCCAGAAACAGAAGTCAGGCACCAAGCAGGCATTCAAAACTTGACACATTGGCAGAATGGGTCAGTATGAAAATTCACATGAGAAGAAAACAGCAGCAACTAATCAACAAGAAATGGACATGTACAATACCTGGAAGGTTAGAAGAAAGACCTGGCATTTTCTGTGAAAAGCAGGTACTTGAAATGCAGGAGTGAATTAAAGGGAGGGGGATTTTTCAACTTGACTGGTTAGAAGGAATTTGAACAAATGGCAATGTGTATGGACAGGAAGGGAATTTATAGCACATTTTTTAGGTTCCTTTAATTAATTAATAGACTGTTGGATTTAGAAGCAGGTTGTGACAATCAATATGCTTAAGATGAAGAGACTAAAGCACACTCAGGACAGTGATTTCAAAGGCTTCTTGGACTAAGATCTAGTGAGGTGCAATGTAGGGCAAAGGAAAACTAAAACTGTGGACTGCAAAGTTCTGAAAGATTTGGGAGCCCTCACTTGTGTGATTCCAAATGGATTTTAATCCAAGACATATTTCTCATCCCCCTTCTCAGCTTCAGTCTTAAATAATTCAGCACATGCAGACTGATTTTATAGCATTTACTTGCAGTCTCCAGGGATGGGATACAACACAGAACACAAGGTTTTCCCTGTGCTGTTTTCTAGTTGCTTTTGGCCCTTAAGAAATGTGGACAAAGGGGTCTCTAATTGTAGGACCTCATACTGTAGGTTTGGAGTCAGAAATCCCTCAGCAGCTTGGCAATTGCACTGTATCAGCAAACAGGACTTGGGAAAAGAAGTTTGACCCCTGAACCTGCTGAGAACCAGTACACCACCGAGGTCTACCCTGGCACCTGAGAACTCTGCCAGCGTTGTCATTGTTTTCATTCCCTTTACTGTGGGAACAGTCAGCACACTGGGGTAATAAATTCATTCAGACACTCTTGCATCCATAACACATTTTAGTTTAATTTAATTTTAAAGAAGAATACACCCTGTGGCCTGTTTCAAAACAGACCAGAAACCAGCACCATACCCCTCATTTCACAGCTTGGTGCTGTTGTGGCCCTTCAATTGTATCCCACCAGCATAAATAAGTTTCCCTTTGGGTGTCATCTGGGGAAGCTACTGAGCTGTTCTCACTCCAAGAAATCAGAAAGACTCCCACTTTTAAATTCAGTTCACAGAAAAGTTAGATGTAGAAACTGAGTCTTAGTCTCAAAGTTGCTGTTTTCAGATACAAGTACTGATGTCAGGAAACCTCTGATAAAGAAAGAATCAGGTTTAGCCTTTTCTCAAAATGGGTCTCTGGGATAATACATACCTTTGCATCATCTCTTTGTATCTTAGTGTATCAATATATTTCTAACAACATATTGTGTGTCTCAATTAAAAAAAAAAGAGGAAAAGGAAGAGAAGAGTAGAAGATTTCCTTGTATAACAATAAATTGTATAATCTCTGCCACTTTAGGTTCAAGTACTAGGCAGCAGACAACCATAACTTTAGTATGAGAAAGTGTAAATAAAGAAAGTGGATGATGTTGTTCTGAGTAGATCAACTTATTTCAGAACAGTCTATGCACATGATATCACTTAACATTAAATGAATACAGCTTATATCACTTCCTCATTTTAATATAACTGTTAAATTATTATTTAAGGAAGGAAAATGTTAGTTCTAAGATAAACAGTATACATCTGTTTTATTGTAAGTAACGGGGCTTGGAAGTTTTTAAGAATTAAAAAAAAAATAATACATGGATATAAGTCATTCTCATTACCTACAATCTAAAGAGAATTTGTAATAAGAGCATTCCATTACCTATTTATTTAAATTTGTGTTCCAAACACTGGAAGAATGATATTTCACCGTCTGTCACTGAATGGCTCATATCAAAGTCTCGTTCATCAATCTGAGCCTGTTACTTTGCAAGAATTTATAGAACAAGAGTCAAAACAGTATCAGCAGCAACCAAAATTCCATTAAAAACCCTTGGAAAATTTCACACAACATATCTTCAGTATCTCATACTTTTCATAGAAAAGACTTTGTTTAAACGTGATGTTGCTCCTTATGAGATGATTCGAACTTTGGGTCTGATCAATATGGGCAGCAGATTTTTTCCAGTAATTCCACTGTGTTTTCAGCTGGTGGCTGCCAGGAGACCTCTACAGTTGAATTGCATCAGTATGTTGCATATAGCTTTCACAAAAGTGAAGTGTCATTCTATGTCCTTCAACTACTTCAGGTAAAATAGCTAACAGTGCTATCTATAAACTTCTGAAATCATTAGGAGACAAAATTAGGTCAAAGAGACTGCCTTTTTTCACATAATGCAAGTTTGACTCCCCAGCATTTTACTTTGCGTTGCTGCCAGCGATATGGGTGCAGATGGTTTGGATGGACCCCAAGCAATAGGCTAAAAGTGGTAACATGTTTTCAATGACTTGGTAGGAAAACACAGTAGCCACTGGCCCATCATTGCTTTGTTTTACCAAGTAAAGCACCTTCTCAGTCCACTATTACATCTTCCAAGAAATCTTTTACATCACATTTGTGTGATAATTTTTTTCAGATTTTCAGCACATACTTCAATGCCAATATATGAATCTGAAATCACTATGAGATAGAAGACATCTTTGGACAAATACCATTCTGACAATACATTTTTGTTGGCAGTACACACGATATATTTAACTAATTTCTGTAAGTGATTAATAATAAGCACCAACATAATATTTTTATGATTTTGATTACCTGTTTTTTTATGCTTTCTTAATATGCTAGCTTACATGAAAGTGGAGAATTTGAAGTATTGGACTTTTATGAAAAATAACATCTTCACTATATCATGAACCTGACTTTTTAATTTGAAATGTGATATAACCGAGAACTGTGCTGATCTCTTTCTTGTACCTGAGATGATCCCCAATGAATCCTGCAGAACTGTAGTCAGTCAGTCAGTGTAGGACATAGCACTTCAGTGAACCACAAAGTGCAGGTATTATAGCCCAGGAAAACCAGGCTTGTGGTATTGACATTCTTATGCCTCTAGATTGAGAGCCAGGAACCTGGGAGTTCCTTGGTGTACAATGTTTCGCTCATGTTAAAATTACCAGAGAGAAAGAAAGGCCACTGAAATGATGTTGCATCTCTGGACCTCAGTGCCTTTTCAGCAATGCTGCGTGAAATAGATGGAAAGGGGTGGATAAAGGCCAGAACAAAAAGCAATCTCAGATGGTTTAAATGAGCAGTGCTAAACTAATGTCAATTCACTTACACTGAAAAAAATCTGGTCTTTTGAACATGAACTGAATCTTTTGCTACACAGAGTAATAAGAAAAAAAGCCACCAAGTGGTGTTTAGAAAAAAAAACCCAAATATCTTGTTTTCATGTAGCATATACTTCATTATAAAAATACCAAGTCTTATAGTACTGGTTGCACTCATTAACTGTTTCCAAATCAAATATAATTAGACTACTAAAAACCTGTCATTTTTGAAAAGTGGGCTTCTGCATCAGGTGCTTAAACATTTAAAAATATTTTGCAAACAAACAGTTAAAAGTATACTTTTTCTTCATCTGTGGAAAGCTTCAAAAACCTGGTGAAATATGAATATATTATTTATCACTCAACTTAATAAATGTGTTAAGAAAAAAGTAGAAATTTTATGGAATCAGGAAGCAGTCAATATGTGTGTGAAAGACAAAAAAATTGCCAAAAGCATCACACAAACCTATTCCATTGCTTCCCCCGTTCCCTACAAAATAAAAGCCTCACAATCAAAAGTATATTTCCTGGTTTTTGAAGGATAATGAATTGAAATAATCATTTGTTAGCCTTCAGTTAGCAGCTAAAAACCTATTTCTATGAGAACCCTAGAATTAAATTGTAAATTAGTGGTTGAACAGTCCACAGCACTTGTCTGGGAAAGGTTGATCTTCAGTAATTACTTTTTTATTTCCTACAAGAATGTATGTGTACAACTTCCGGTCCAGAGGGAATGCAGCATTCTGCAGACTTTAACAACTTTAAAATGAGCTAAGTTATAATAGATAATTCAGCAGGCATGCTGTAGAAGTGAGATTTGCACTGCAAATTGTTTTGTGAATTGATTTTTTTTTTGTCATGACAGTTTTATAAACAATGGTGTGTTAATATCAAAGAAATCTTTCATCCACCAACCCTTACACTAACACTGCCTTGATTTTATTGGGAAGTTGTAGATATTCTCACAGAGAAGATGGGGACTTGATTTAAAAGCTACTAAATCAAACAAGGTTATTAACAGAGCTCACAGTTGGGATTATGACAGCAACTGAATGCCCTGCACTGGGACAAGGGCATTATGATTTTGAGATATCAGATCTGCATATATATATATGTACACACTTAAATATAAAATAATGCTAAACAACAATGTAAATGAGAACGTTCTTAGACTGTTTGAAGCATTAATTTGACAGTCACATATCCCAACTAACTAGATCCATACATGTTTTGAAAAAGACTGAGTCCTTTACCTTCATTGGATTAACTGTCCCTTTCAGGCATGATGAAATTCAGTCCTATCTTAACAAGAATTATGAGTTAAAACTCAACTCCAAAATTAAGTCTACATCAGACTGATATCTGTAATCACAGATAACGCCCACAAGAATTCCACTTTTCTGACATAAGTAACTCTAAGTTTATGTCAGTAAATTTGAGAACTGTCATGAAAAAAATATTATGGCTTATCTCTAACATTTATGTGGTTGACTATCACTTGTGTTCAGTTGTTCCTCTATATCTAAAATATATATCAGCTTTGAATAGGT
Source organism: Sakesphorus luctuosus (assembly GCA_013396695.1). NCBI lineage: Eukaryota > Metazoa > Chordata > Aves > Passeriformes > Thamnophilidae > Sakesphorus > Sakesphorus luctuosus. Next base: position 27,739 of record VWZD01007359.1, on the reverse strand, counting down.
GACTGAAACTCTAGTCTTGGTCATATAAAAGAAAAAAAAAAGTTATTTATGTTCCTCTTGAAATCTGCTCTTAAGGTGAGGATATTTTTTCTCTTTGTCTTTCAGGTTCAGGCACAACTCTCTCAGCTTCACTAATTAATCTTGCCCCAGCTGCTGACTCCACAGGTGATGAGATTCTCCACTTGTCACCCAGGAAATATAGCTTCTGTAATAGAGAAAGGTTTCCATCTGTAAGAGTCTTGAAACCTCTATTAACGCTTTAAAAAAGTTCTGAAGACCTTGCCCATGTAATTGAAGAATATTGGAACTCTGGAGTTCTGATGGATAAACTACTAAAACTTGTTTGTTTTTTGGTTTTAGTTCTGGGGGTTTTTTTGGTTGGTTGGTTGGGTTTTTTTTTAATCCCATTCCCATTTAAAACCAAAGTAGCAACAGCTGCTTGCTATTTTTTTTCCCCATGTGCCATGCAGTCACCTACCTACAGCATCTGAGTTTTCAGTCAACAAGCTTCCTAGAAAAAAAAAATCATTCTCTTGTTAACTAATTAAAATGGCTGCATTACTAGATATTTGTTATTTTTCCTATAACAATGAGGGGAAATGCTCTCCTCAGGAGAATACTCTAATTATTTCAATTCTCCAATTACAGTGAAAAGAGAGAGTACGTGAAGATTCACACTCAGAGAGATGAGTGGTGATGATGAAATAAGCCTTTGACATTTTGCCAATATTGATAGGATGTTTTCACTTATCTTACACCTACACTGTTCATTAGGAATTGATTTCCACCAAAGCAGACTGAGAGAAAGCAGACTGAATTGCCCACAGTCAGAGTGAGCAGTATTGCTGGTGTTTATTATAAGCAGATAGTAAGGTCAGCATGTTTATTCCATCAGCTGCTCATTTTGATCAGGGACAGCAGCACCATCTGACTGAACCTGTGAAGACCTGTCAGTGATGGGGCTGCTGCTGGGTAGTGACAGTAGCTGCAACACTGACTGTAACTGCAACTCAAACAGAGGCAGTTCTAGCTGTCCCCACTCCTGCTTCCCATGCCATTTCCCATGTTCACTCCAAATTTCTGCCCCCTTTTGCTTCTACCACCCTGGGACAAGGGGCTGAGAGTTCTGTAATATCACTAGTGACTGCCTGACACTGCCTTTCTGCCTCAGCCCTACTTGGCAATTTGTTTTTACTACCTGGACTCCTGTGTGCACAGGCAGAGCCAAATCAAGGAGGAAATGGGAGCAGTTGCTCTCAGCTAGATTTAGAGCTCTGGGATTTTGAAAACAGGTTTTTTTTGAGGACAATGATAATTTGAGGATAACTTAGTTGGAACCAGAGGAAGTCCATGAGAGTCAAGGGCAGCTCCATGACTGATCTAAACAATCTTCAGTTGCTGTGTAGGAGACCTGACATTTGCTTGAATGTCTATGAAAACAGCATGGTGCTGCCTATGCAAATAGATTCAACTGGGTATGGGCTGTTCTTGTGCCCTGTAAAAAGGGCAGAGCACAGCTATGCCTCTGCAGCTGAGCTCTTTACCCTTTCCTGTCACGGCCCCCAGGACAAGATGGTCTTCTATATTCAGCTGGTTGAGAGAAACGCCTGGGACAGATTTTTGCCCCATAGAAGTCCTTGGCATCACCAATTCTATGCCAGGACTCATACCTATTAGATACAGAATCGTCAGTCACATATCAAGACCTGAGCACATCCCCTCTGTGTAGTCAGTAATTCAGGCATAGGGTCCTGGCCACAGTGATGTTGGGGTAAGAATTGATACTTTCTTGGAATATTAAAGGTGGAAGTATTCAGGTTTTTTCTCTGTTCTTATACCACAAAAAAGACTCTATACCACTATTTGGCATATTTGCTCTCAGAAACAAGACCTTGTCATCACCCCTAAAGGGTACACGAAGTATAATCTCAAGCTTTCCTTCTATATCACAATTTCTAAACTATTAACAGTTCTTGTTGCCTTCCTTGTTTTAATTGGTATATGTCCTTCTCAAGCTGCAGCACCCCAAATTGTCTGCAGCACTGTAGTTGAAGTCTTACTAAGTCTGAGTAGAGAATTATTACCACAGTGGCTTTCATATCCTACCTTCCTATTTATGCATTCAAGTAGATTTCTTGCCTTTCTCACAAGTATAGAAATATTGATTCCTATTTATTTTCCTCTTCAGCTCCATAGATCTCTTTCTGAAGAGCTGATACCACAACTAGTTAATCCCTGACCTGTTCTTTGCCTGGCATCTTTCTAGGTGAAGGGTCTTCCTCTTGTCCATATTGAATCATGCATGATTTTTTTGTGTGTGTGTTTTTTTTTCCAAGCAAGTTATCAAGATAATTTTGAATTCCGTTTTTTTTTCAGTGCAGAAAAGTTCTTAGAAATGCATCCAAAAAGCAGTTATAAATGGATCATTATTAAAATGAAAAGAGATACAAGGTATGAAACTACATGAAAGTTTGGGTCTGGTAAATGTTTACCATAATTAATATATATAATAAAAAAACGGGTCATAAAAGCAACACTTCTGAGTTGATCCTACCCATATATTCATGCAGAACACATTTCCTTATTTACTTACAGTAACATCATGTGCAAATCTCTTGCCCATGAGCCCTCATACTCTGCTTTCAGTTGAAATTAGATCAGTTCAACATGGTTTGTGCACTAACAGATATTAACCATGTCCTTATTTTTCTTTTCAGTGCTTCAAAATGGTCAGCTTGATTATTTATTACAGAAATTTTATAGGGAATTAAAATCAAACTTATTTGTATGCATAATTCCCTGGCTCTCATTTGCTTATACTATTTTGTTTGTGGGCAAAATGATACCAGATAAACAATTGTCGTTTCTACTCCACAATAAGACTATCAGTGAAAAAGCTCATCAAGCATAAGAATTAACTTAAATTTAATGAAAATGAAATAGGTGAACCATCTAACTCTGTTCAGTTGGAATTAGTTTTAAACACAGGCAACATTTGGAGTAAACCAAAGCAAGAATGAAGGGTTTTTCTCTGTCTCATAAACGTTCCCAAATATGGAACAGAAATTGAAACACTGTCCCTGCTCCACGTTACTGACACAGATGATTTTTACAAGAGCATGATGCTGTTATAAAGCAAAATCCAGTTCCCTTTGGAAAATGCAATAATTAAAATCATCCTGATAACCTAATTTCTGGATTCGAAACGAAAATTAGGAAACAACATGAAAGAAACAGTCAAAAGACTCATGGAGTAACAGAATGTTCTGATTTGAAAGGGATCCACAAGGATCATCGAGTCCAATTCTTAAGTGAATGGCCTGTGCTGGGATCAAACCCATGACTTTGACATCGTTAGGATCATGCTCTAACAAACTGAGGTAAAGATGTAAAACTAGGAACTAAAAATTGTGCCAGATTTTCTAGCCACAGAGAAGAATAGATTGAAGACATAGACATTGTTGAAGAATTGACCAAACTGTGTATGATAAGCTTTATAAAAACATAAATAAGAAAAACCCGTAGGAAGAGATTCTCCTCCTGTTACTCTAGGAGGAAAATTAAACGTGCTACTTAGAAAATAACAATGTTCTCAATGAAAAGCATAAGTTGGAGATTCTATAGAGAAAATAGCAATAAACTTGACAGAATAATACCCCATCAGCTTATATAGTGCGCCCAAAGGAGCACTGACCAAGCTAACTGAAATTAAAGCAGCCATTAAACATTTTTTCATTATTATGTATTACTCCCACATAAACAGAGCTCATATCAGTGACATCAACTGCAAATTAGAGGTTTAAGGTGTGGAGTTTTTTTGTGTATGTGGGTTTTTTTGTTTTGTTCTCTTTTTTTTTTAATACTGCTGCTGCACCCTATTTATTATGGTTTGCAGGAAAGGCAAATCTCCAGGTTAGATTGGTAGCAGCCCTTTTCAGTAAAGCAGTTAAAAGCTTATTGCTGTTTCTGAATCTCTTTTAAAAAGGAAGCAAAAAAAATAACTATTATTAAACCTACATTATGATATTTTTGTATTTTATATAAAAGTATCTGACCTCCTGAATAAAGTTATCTGTAGTGTATTACATAGTGACAGACAAACCTCACATGGGCAACATGTCCCCTTCTTTCAGAATATCCTGTGGTTAAATCCATTTTAGATGTATTTTTAATTAAAAAAACAGAATAACTAAAAAAGTATAAAAGTATTGTCTGATACATAAACAAGCTAGAAAAGGAAAAGAACAATTCTATATTAAAAATCAGGTCAATATTTTAAATTAATCAGTGTGAAAGACAAGCATACCTGTTCACAGTAAGGGAATGAGACATGCATAATTTGACCAGATGGTCATATTTTATCAGCAGAAATAATTGGATTCTGCATCAGTTTTACTATACTCACAGGATATATAGGTATGAGAGATGTGAATTAACACAGGAAAAATACTAAAGACCTATTTGTACAAGCAATGGTTTAAGCTTCATAGACTTTTTCATCCTCCTGCAGTCCACCACTGTATCTATTACAGGCTGAAAGAAACATATAAACTGCATACGCTATTCTATCATAGTGAAAAACATTTTGGGCCAACAGGTGAGAGAAGGCAGAGGGAGCCTCTTCAGATAAGAATATAAAGATTGTCATGGCCACAAACAGACAGGAAATGGCATACCCCAGCAGCTGGTAGAAATTGTAAGAACCCATAAGAATTTTCCCAGTCAAAAGTACTAGGAAACATAGTTAATTGAGCCTGATAATCACTTATTTTCACAAATAGGAATTCTGAATTTTTTCTTCATTTTCAAAGAGTAAAGGACATTTTTTTCTCTATTCTTTATCTCCTCCAGGAAATTACAAGCCTCAGGTGTCATTTGACTACTGACAACATTGACCAATCATCAGGTTTTTAGTGCAATAAAATAGATAAGGACTAAATATTTGTTCTAATGAAATAAATAATTAAATAGGGAAAATATGAGAAATAAGAAAAGTAAAAATTTTGAAAAATCTTGCATCAGGAGCTCAGGTTCCTCCCCAGAAACTATGAGGACACAGCACTTCACTTTGCAAAATGACTCAGTGCTTGTGAAACTTAAGCATAGTCTGTCTTTTTGATGCCCTTCTTATCAGTATAAGGAGAAGGCAGGATGAGAGGAAATGGCTAGAAAAGTCTGAAGGTTTATCTTCAGAGCTCCAAGGGGGTCCTCACAAAAGGAAAAGATGAAGCGTGAAAGTAATCACCCACCATCCACTGCTCACTACTCTACATAGTAGTTCCTTACTAGCATGAGCAAAGTTGTCTGCTGGAGGAGAGAAAGTATTAGGTGTTGGGCACTAAGTACTCTTCTCCTTACCTCGGTCCACTATTATAGGGATGACAGAAAACAAACAATATTCTTGCTACTCCACATAAATTATGAGGTTTTTTGTGTGTTTTAACTCAGTCAAAAAGCATATAAACACATTTAGTATGCTCCTTTCAGTATTTCCTTGGAGCTTTTTCAGTTTCACATTTGGTAGTTTATCACTGGAAATTAGAATGGCATATGCTAAGTTATGCCTTAAAATAGCTCTCCATTATTTCAAGCTCAATACTGACATCAAAGTTGTAGCAACAGATTAAAACAACCATTAATTATTGTTTATTCAGTGACAACTCTGTGTTGGAGTACAATTACTTCATGTACTACTATTCCTGTGAAATACATTGCAGAACTCTAATTTGCCATTTGTGTCTTTTCTCCAATTAAAGTAGCATTCTGAATATTAAACCAAGATGGGATTACACTCTGTCCATTGCAAATACTATGTATTTCCTGCAGTGAAGTAGCATCATCTGTGCCTCACACCTGCCCCTAACCTGCTCTCTGTGACTAATGTTGAGGAGTCAGGAAGGTGCTTTCAAAAACACTCTGTGCTCACCTGGTTGGCCACAAGCTGAACATGGCAGAAGCCTTCTGTTCATCTCACAAGATCTCTTTGTCAGACAGCCAATGTAAGTTTGAAATGAAAAGGACAGGAGAGTAGGCATGACTAGTTCCTTTTCTTTTTCCTTCTGACCAAATCATTCCTGTCTTTTCAAGGCTGAAATTTAATCTTCAATAGTTTCTTCTTCTCTCTCCTTTAGGAGACAAGAGATATCCTGGGTTATGCAAAAATTCTGGTATCCACCTTTTCTTATCTCCAAATATGCCTCAGTATTTTTGTTGTTTTGCTTTCTTTAAAGAGATTGATTGAACTGCTAGTGATTAATGAATCAAACATTTGACCATCTGCAGTAGGCCATCAGGGTGCAGTAAGAGACTGGACTATTGGTGCTATTGGCTCAATCAACAGTGTGTTTACTTAACACCCAGGTGCTGAGGGTGTGCACATTTACCACCTCAGGCTACAAGCTGGGTGTTGAACAAGATAAGCATGGAGGCAAATCTTGCTAGGCAGGGTACGCTTCTTTCTCCTTACACAAATGACTCAGCTGTGATAACTCCCCTCAAGGGAAGCACCAGGACAATTCACACATAGCCTGAAGATACTCATCTCTGCTGATAAGCCATAATGGATCCACCTGTGCTGACTTAACAGGCAGCTGTAACATCTTACAAGATGTCAGACTCCTAAAATTTCTATGTTCCAGTATTACGTCATCCAGTGTAAAACTCCCTGCCCCAAGGCAGGTATCAGGGGTGTTCCCACTTATCCTAAGCCAAATAAAAGACCACACTTGGACTTCACTCAACACTTGACATCCAGTGCTTCCACCACCACATTGATGCATCTGGACTGTGACCACCACTTCGGCCAACAAAAATTGAAATTGCAACAACCAAGTTGTGTCTCTGGGTCCAACAGGTGTCTTGCAGATCCTTCCAGTCACCTGGGGGATCTGCAGCCATGCTCCGTCTGCTGGTATCAGATCCCAGATATCCACTATTTCCTGCCAGCACTGACTCTCCAATCATTCCTACTAGGTTTTCCAGGCATGGGGAAGGCAAACCACATGGAAGAGTTGTCATTTTCTCTCTGTCCTGTGGCCACATGTAGTTTTCTTTCTCTAGGTGAGGGAGGCTGGCTGCCATCACAATTTGGTGCAGTGAAAGGGGCTTTGGAAGCTTCTCATCAGTTGGTATAACCCAGTTTTATCAGTATTGTTATTAGCATTTCTTCTTGGTAAAAAGTTATTTTTTTCACTTACATTGGGGTTTACTTGGTCTTTCTCTCTGTATTGGAGAAACCAGTGGTGTTGAGTCCAAGGGGGAAGGCTTCTAACAGAGGTGTCCACCCTTCCAAATTGTCTCAAACTGAGACAAGGGGAAATAATCTACCGCATATTTCACTGGGCATGTATGGCTTTGTAATAAATTTCCACTAAGAGTCTCAAAGCATGAAGATAGAAGAGACCTCTGTAGAAACTCTAAGGCTGATGTTTCTCAGAGATGTGGAAGCTCATTTCTGCAAGGCATTTTTGTTCTTCTCTCTATTAGTTTCAAGGAAAACCTAAGAAGAAGCAGAGAAAGTAAAAGAGACTCAGGTAGCTAAAAGTGTGCTGTTGCCACTCATACAGGTTGGAGTATATTTTCTTACTCAAATGCTGGAGGTGAGTGGTGGTGCATGGGCAGTGTTAATCCCAGGACCAACACAATGTACAAAAGGTGTCTCCTGAAAATGTGCGGGATTTCATATTTTCAAATTTTACGACAGTACAGATTTCAGGTTTCTGGTAGGGCCTTAGAGTACTCTGCCTTGATTTATCTGGATGATTGTACTTGGTGTTCTGCAGCAAGAGGGGCAAGAATGCCTCTGGAACTGGTTGTTCCTCATCCAGGGGTATTGAGTCTAGCTGAGACTGAGTTAATTTTTCCGCATAGCAGCCCTCATAGTGCTGTGCTTGTGTTGGTAGCTATGAAGGTGTTGATAACACCCCGGTGTCTTGGCTACTGCTGAGCAGGGCTGCCACAGCATCAGCACTGTCTCTCCTACATTCCACTGGGTGGACAATGTCCTGGAAGGGGACACAGCTAGGACAGCTCACCCAAATTAACCAAAGGGAGATTCCATATCATATGACTTCGGCTCAGATATAAAAGCTAAGGAAAGGAGGAAGGAGGGTGGCATTTGTTATGTAGAACTTTTCCCTTCTGGAGCAACCACTACATATATAGAACATATATAGAAGCCCTGTTCCCTGGGAAGTGGCCAGCTATTACTTGCTCATGGAAAGTAGAGAGTAAAATCTTTGTTTTTTCCCTTTGCTTGTGTGTGCTCAACCTTTCATTTTTGCTTTAGTAAACTGCCTTATCTCAGCCTACAAGGTGTTCTCCATCTTATTTTCTCTCCTCTGTCCAGCTGAGAAGGAATAATAGAGCAGCTTGGTGGGCACCTGGCATTCTGCCAAGGTCAACCCACCACACCAAGATATAGTTCTTTTTTTCAAATATCCTCAGCTCACAATACATCTTTCTTCCTACCCCAAAATACCTTTCCTTCATCTCCAGGGCAAATATCAAACATGCAGCACAGGTGAGAAAGCCCAAGTTCTGTACTTATTATGCCATATAATGTGTATCTGACTGAAATACAGAGCCAGGAGTTGGAGATCACCCTTGATGAAGCTATCTGCTTCCTAGAATCTACTGATGTTCATTAGAGGAGAAGACTAATTTTCTTGGCATATTTCTAAATACTATTTTTTTGTAAACTCAGCTGAGAGCAGGGTCAGAGGATAAAAATAGTGTCCTGTGTGGGTTTTTCTAAGGAGAATGATTTATGTATAAAATCATTATTTTTGCACTTTGTTGGAAGTGGCTTTCCTGCTCTGAAAGTGAAATACAAAATGTACTTCTGTACGTGCTTTGTAGTCTAGAAATGTTTTATTAACTAATGGTTTACTGGGGAACAAAAGAAATCAAACCTCTGTATAAATGGTGTAATGCCTATGGGCGGCATTTAATAGGAGTTTTAGCACTTTTAAAATCCTATCGGGAAAATCCTTAGAAGAAAATCGGGGGCTTTGTATATCTTCCAGTAAGATTTTAACACAGACATCAATTGCTGTAAAGTACAACATCCAGGGCTTGTTGCATTTTCGTCTGACCACCTTAAAGGGTAAGTTACCTTCACATAGTCCACATCCCATTATGGTTTTTAAGCCAAATTAATTTGACAAAAATCCTACCCAAAATCCCACCAACAAAAAAACACTGCTTGGCACCTTTCTTCTTTTTTTCTCTAGGTGAATCCTCTTCCAGGTACTTGCCTCCCCCATCTTTATGTAATGCTCTTTATGTTTCATGTGGTTGTACTCATGCTCTCTTCTTTCCCCTCCCAATTGTTCAGCCCCTTCAGGTTAGGGCCCGCTTCTAGCTACCAGTATCGGAGGTTGGCAAGGAGCTGAGCTGGGTGTATACATATTGTCTTTGCAAAAAAAGATGAAAATAAGCTCATCCTTTTGGCCTCCAAATCAGTCCCATTTATAATACTGTGACAGGACATGGATGATTATGATAGCATCAAAATGTTTCATAATATTAGAGATATATCAAATGTACTGCTTGGAGAAAGATCTTTATTTTCTTGTTCTTTTATTCTAGTTTGTTCAAATAAAATAATCTACTAGCAGCTTCCTTTACTTTCCATTTGGCTCTTAGTTGGCACATAATTTTTTCAGTGGATGAGTTTTGTTGCACACTATGGGAAGTGGGAAGATTTAGGCTCAACTAGATCCAGTGTGGAACTCTGTTCCATAAAAATTCTGTTAGGTTTTATTTCCCCTCACCCAAAATTTTCCTCTAATCTCTCAGCAGGATAGCAACTGATCTTCATCAGACCCGGATTTTAGGAAAACATGAATGGGAAGACATGAAGATAAATACTCCACAGAGATCATAATAAAGAGTTTGACTGGCTTGAAAATCTGATTGGCATCCAAGGCAAGTGCCAAGCATATGCATCATGAATTTATGCTGGTTAGTATCGGCACACATTTGCTGGAAGAAGGCTACATACTGTGCAGCAGATACAACTAGTATCCATTCCTGGACTAACTGTAAGTCAAATACTTCCTTATCATTTCTTGTGGGGAAGGAAAAAAAACCCCAAAACATAACAAAACAAAAAAAGCCAGGGTTTTCATGTGTTTATGATGGCACAAAGATATTATGAGGTACTGCTATCTTGTTATAGCAGACAAGCCTTTAAAGGACATATCCCTGTTGAAAATAAAACTTTTCAATTTGGTCTTCAAGATTGATCTAGGAATTTAATGAAAGACAGTAATCACTTTTGTTGCTTTTACAGCTGATGAAGCTGGAACCAACAAATGAATAGTACATTACATGTGTGTTTTAAAAACAATAATACCATAAGTAAAAATGTTATCAAGGATATAAATTCAACAGAGAAGCCTGAGAAAAGGAAAGACTAATTCTGCTGAGAACTGAATAATTTTGTTCTCTTAGTACAGAACAAAGCAATGAAAAATTCTAGGGCATATGTTAGATTTGTACTATCCTGTAATTTCTGAATTTTAAAATAGTTGAATGTTCAAATATATAAATTTTGTTTAACTTTTATTATGCTGATATGTACTTGGAACAAAGCTGGTGTGTCACCCCAATGAAACAGTTTTCTAAAAGTAGAAACATTTATTCCATTCTCTGAGTAATTTTCCTTTTGTGTGTATGTGTGTATTAATTTTTTTTTCTTTTTCTCTTGTCGATACTTAAGCTTTGAAAAATGATGTTAGAAGCATCAATATTAACTTCTCTGCTAATTCTTCTCTACAAGGAAAGGAGGGCAAGTTTACTGATCTCTTTTCAGATTCCCAATTTTAGTGATGCTCATGTTTTATTAAAACTTTTATTTTATCATGCAAGTAGCTGTAGCAACTCCTTTTGGTTGAGTACAGTAACTACAGAAATATAAGGTTTGCAAGAGAGGATTAGACTCCACTACTGAGCAATGAAATGTGCAAAATTTTGGCCCCTATCTGCTCAGGGGAATTTGTAATCCCAGTTTTGGCACCCCATCTATTGCTTGGAGAGCTCTGTGGGATTGTAGAAGCACATGCACAGAAGCCAACAAGCTGGCTGCAGAATCATGTGGTGCTAGCCCATAGGAAATAGGAGAAGAACAGAGACTCATGGATCTCCCCCCCTCCCGCCCCGAATGTATGATTTTGCTTTTGGACTGGATAGAAATATACCTCTTCTATAATTATGAACCCCTTCTTGGACTGAAGTGTCTGAGTGAATCTTGGTTTTGTTTTGTTTTTTTTTCATTTTTTTATTTCAAAAAAAAAAAAATTAAGAAAGATTAGTGATTGTTTACTGCCTTCCCTCAAGCACAAATTTAAAGATTCATTAGGCAGATAGAAATTGAGAGTATTTCAAAAACACAATAACCTTCATATTAACCTGGCATACTTAGATACTCATTCCTTCTTCATTGAATAGGGAGATATATTAACAAAGAGGAGAAGTGGGAGAGACCAAATCTAACCATTCCACAACAAATGAGCAAGGGAAACTTCCTGAGGGATGAAGTTTCTGTGTTCAGAAAGTTCCAGCTGCTAACTGGGCAAAGGAGTGTCTCTGACCGATGGGCTCTGGCTCCTTCACTTTCTGCTTTCTGCTGTGCAGGGGCATTTGACTGGTGGGTTTAGGTGACCCCAGGCAGGAGTTTCCTGCCAGGATCCTACTCAGGTAGAGCAGCATATGAAGTCTAAACACTCAGAGTAGGCTGAGAGGATCAAGCCTGAATATGACAAAAGCTTGAAAATGCTTCTCTGTGAATCATGGATGTGAGATAAATATTACTGGTGACAGTTCCTGCAGCATTTTGGTTGTTGCGTAAATGTTCAAAGGCAAAAGTGCAGCTGCTGAAGAAAGTGCTGATGAAAAATGAGGTACTTGTTGTTTAAGTGATAGTAGTGTGAGGTTTAGCAACTGAACAACTAGGGTACCTGATGTTGCACTTAGGGATTAAAAATTATGTTTAGACTCTCAAACATCCATTTTCTATAAGTGCATATGGTTTGTTGGTTGTTGGGTTTTTTGTTTTTTTTTTTTTTTAAATGAGAATATAAATCACTTGAAGTAGGTTAAGAGTGAGATTTTCAGAAATGCCCCCCACTGACTTGGAAAAAACCCAACAAATCTAACATCAAACAATAAAAAAAGTATAGAGTCATTTGCTTTTCTGAAAATCTCCTCTCTTCAGCAAATTTCAGAATCTAGCTTTGCTAATACTCTTCATTTCTGTATGTTACAATCACACATGGAAGATAAGCAAAAATGTCTTTTTGTTTTTGTTATATGATGTATACATATTCAAATATGGTTTTTCTTCCAGTTTTCATGTAACTGAGAGTCTGACTCAGGAAGTTCTCATCACACTAAACATTAAAAATGGTAACTTACACAACGACCCTTAGTGTGAGAATATATATAATTAATTATGACATTTAGTCCGTCTGCCTTCTGGGTGCTGAACTGTTATGTTTTCCAGTGTTGTCACAAAGTGCTGAAAGTAAAGATTCTCATAGGGACATAGTGGATCACCTTTTGAAAAAATAGAAATTGCAATCAAAATCAAAGAAGCTGGCAACACTGGGAATATAAATTGGAGGCCTTAATTCCATTATGAGCCTGCAAGTCACTATGGATCTTCTTCCAGTAGAGTAAATAAACAGGTTTTTCTGTGTTTTTTTTTTTATTTGAGAGGGAGATCAGCAATTTGTACGACGTTAAAAGGTGAAGACTATCATGATAAGAGGATAGAAATTCCTTTGTTTTCTCCATTTAGATCTTTTAGCCTCTTGTTTGTGGGATGAGAGCGTGGAAAAGAAATCAATGCGCATTTCTTTCTCATATTGAAATAGGCAAGTAAGTTTTTCCTGAAAATGGACAGAGAAATCCCAGGAAAACAGTTAGCAGTACAGAAGACATTCTGCCTCCAGCAGCTCAGTGAAACACCATGGTATTCAGTACAAATAAGGTAGGTGAATCCAATCCACAAGCAGGAGCTAGATGGAACCAGTTCAGGCTGCACAAAGGGTGAATGTAAGCAAATGCACTGACTACCACAGGCCAAACCATTCTGTTTTTAAAAGCAACACAGGAGAACAAAAAAGGACAACATGTACAAATAGGCTGAGACTTTACCCATTTCTCTACAAAATGGACAGTTCCGAACTGTTTCTACTGGGGTAGGACCTTTTCCATTGCCCCACTTTGACTACTTGCAAAATTATTTTTACATTTTATATATTGCAATATATTAAGTATATTCTTTAGTTATCTATTTTAAAATTATTTAGGTTGTTTCACAGCCACTGGAAAATGTCCTCAGATCTGAATCACAGGCCAATTTTAACACATTACTTGCCTAAGCTTAGGCAATTCTGGAAGCATTTTTAGGCCCATTCAGGATAAGAAGCAAGCTCCTTTTTTTCTAGGGCTGTGTAGAAAGACTACCTACCAAACCCACTGAAAGTCCCATCAGATAACCTGAGTAACCAGCTGCATGAACATTTTTGACACCAACAGTCCTGTTACAGATTTGTACCAGTATGGAACTTACATTATACGAAAAGGAGGTTGAAAGTAATTCTTTATAAATACCCCAAATCCTAAGCAATTCCAGCTAACCTCATGAGACCAGCACATAAAAATGAGTAGTCAGTGTTTTGGGGTGATATAGTTCACAATATTTTAATTCTCATGTTGGCAATGTTGCATTCTCGGAGTTTAACAGACAAATAGATTTACACACATTTCTCCTTTCGCACACATGTGACAATATACTTGGGAGCTCCAATGTGGCAAAGGTTTGGGTTTTTTTTCCTGATACTCTTGCAGCCAGCTTATCTTGGACTGTGAAAACTCTCCAACTTGAATTCAGAGTTTATTTCCTTTATACATTGTGGCTTTGGAGTTTACTCAGTCCCTGGCTGAATTATTTCCTTTTAAAAAATAAAGTAATCTTGGCTAATTATTTAAATAAGTGAAGGACCACTTGAGCACACAGAATGCACAGAAGTTATTTTTTCCAAATTTCCCTGAAGAAGATGACTCATAGCATAAGCAAGTGCTATAAGCCTGCCTGTGTGAAGTCAGCTTGCAGGGACTTTTGCATTAACAACATTAACTTCTGCACAGGACCAAAGAAAGAGTCCTAACTGGAGGACTGGGATGTTACTATGAGACCTGCTCTGCTGTGTTCCTGACTAGATTACTACCAGGTACTGTGGTTCTAAATATCCAATAATACCACCAAGGCAATTAATGAAGTAGGTTCTTAAATTACTTTTTTTAAATTGTTTGTTCAGGCAGATGAAAATTATTATTTTCCTTTTTCACTAGAAAACTGCTCAGGCAAGCTGTGTTGCAGCTGCTCTATGCTTTATTTTATCTGGAGTACTGCAAAGACCAGAAGATAAGAAGGAGGTGAAATGAGGAGAGAACAAATGGTAAAACTCCACAAAGACAAAAACATATTTATAAGAGCGTGATCCTTCAGGCACAGAAATCAAGCATCTTGACCTGTCAATCTACTTCTAGTGCCAGAGTCTTGCAGTGTAGGTATGTCATACATGTGAAATATGACATTTCTGAAATAAAAACCTTCAGTGTTTTATTTGTACATAAGACATTGCTGGTCTTTTTTAGCATTTCAGTGCAGGCTTTTGACTGATATTTTTAAAAGCTTTGTTTTGAAATTTCAAGAGAGACCTTCAAATTGGACTTCAGAAAAATGAACTGAGTTACTCTAATTCCCTGTACTGACCAGATGACAGATGAATACCTACTTGATCGTATCACAGAATATAACTCATTTTGTTCCTCTGTGCAATTTATTTGGTTGTCAAAGTCATTAGAATATGCCTGATGATAAAAGATGTATTCTCTATTGTAGATGCAATCATATTGTTTGAAGTTAATACAGGCCTGTTTGAAAACAGTGGTTTCCATAGGAACAGTTTTCCCAAATAAATTTTACATGGAGAAGTATGTCATAAATAATTGGCCCTACCCTGAGGGAACCGTTAAAAAACCCAAAGAAAATGCATGAGCAGAGACAGAGAAAAGAAAAATCTATGAGAAAGGCATAAAATGAAGGCAAATTGGGAAGGGTACATATTTTTTCTGTTTGGAATTGTTTCGAAGTTAAAAAATACGAATGTCCCCTGGTTTTGGAACATTGCTGATATAGAGTAGGAGTCCATATTTTACCTCTGAGGAATTTATATTCAGGTTTCCATGAAAATCTCCTTAAATTATATTGTAGCTATGTCTTGGGTTTAGTTTATCCATTTATACTCCACACTGCTACTTTAACTAGGAAGAATATACACAAGCTTACAGTACATTTTTAGAATGTAAATTTTAAAATATGTAAATGTTACGTAACACCTTACAGAAAGGACAAACTTTTTATTATAGCATCTTCTCAGATCACAATACCTCAGGAAACAAAGATGTTTGCATCCCATAAACAACTACTTTCCTTGGAGAACACAGTGTAATGGAAATTTTCACTGTCTGAGACTCTCCTAGGAAAACTGGAAATATAAGTTTGCTCTTCTTTTAAACCAGGGAGAGATTAGTGGACAAGTACCAATATCAGAGAAACACAGATGTTTGGTAATGCCTGTAATATAACAGGGGCTCCTACCACTCAGCAAGCAGGTGTTAGGTGCTATTTATGGGTAGAGATGAAAAGGAAGAGCCTAGTGCACCTGTTTCAAGTGATGTTTCAGGTGCTGTGACTTTGGTTACATAAATTTATCTGTATGAATGGAGATGATTTTTTTCTCTTTAGTAACAGGCTTGGGAAAACTTACCTGAGTCACAGTTTCCAAAATGTAAGAAAACTCTGGGTGTATGTTTAAGTAACTTTTTTGTTTTGAATTATATTTTAATTCTGGTTACTTTTTGACAGCTAATTATAAACTTGGTCTGAAATCCTCAGCAGTGATGGCCAAGGCAGAGAACTGCCAGCTTAACTAAAAGCTCTGGATAGGCTCCAGTTCCAGCTAACTTCTGTAGGCACATGATTTAATTTCCTGAACTTTTGTCTTCTGCCATGACCTCGGGGTCGACAAGACAAGAGTATCTCTTTGGAAAGATGTGCAGCTTGCAGGAATTCCTTTGGGGAAAAGAGCATCACTATTAAATGCAAAAAGCTGAGTTTTCTGTGTCTTAGTGGTGAGCAAAGTTAGGTAGCACATAATTGAGAAGGAGACTAAACATAAGAAAAATGCCATTTACCACAATATCTTTCAGGACAAGCAGCCAGGGAAATTACTTATATTGTGCTGCCATTTACAATAGTGGACCAATTGGCTAAGCTGCCTGGCAAGGTAAGAGAAATTCATCAGCTCAGTTAAAAATATAACTAAATTGTGAAGTATCTGAAGGGATACCTTTCCCTTATGACAATGAGTAGCGACCCTAAATTTAAGGGCTCCTCTGCTTATGGAGCTGAGGCCTCCAATAATATTCTTTTCCATTTGGAAACTTGACGTGTTTGGTTAGCCAAAGCTGTAAAGGAGTTATATCCAACATAAGGCAGAATTCTGCCTTCCATTAAAGTACTGGTCTACAAGCTTCTCTTTCAGTGCCTTTCTGCACTGGCCATGTACAAGTCCAAATTGATTTCATTGGACTTGCAGTGATTTACACCACACAAGAACTGTTTTGCATTTGCCAATAATTTTCATAATATTTTTTTAGTGTAAAAATAGCCACACAAGTTCCAGGGCAGACTGGAGCAATAAGACACAGGATGTGTGATGGTGGTGTTAGACTCTAGATATAGGTGTGTAGTACAGTCAATGATTGTTGTACCCTGAATAGGGTTTGTATCAGTTAAATACTTTTTTAATATCTTGAAATCTCATAACTGTAAACTTCACTGTGACATTATAAAAATTGGGGTTTTTTGCAAACATTGAATTTCTTGCAAGCCCGCATACACAGATAAACATGACAAAAACAGCTTTAAATACCATGACTGATTTTATTTGTACCAAGGATATGCAACAGTGTCTCTAGAGAACACTGAAATGCACTTAAGAGTCCATGCATGGTTATCTGGAAGTGTCTTATGGTTATTTCTCACACATATTTAATTTCAAACAAGAGATTAGATTTGAGGGGGTAATATTGGCTTCTGGGTGTGCCATCTTTGTGATAGTCCTACTCAAGATGTAAGTGGGTTTCATAGAGGTTTATAGGTAGAGATAAGACATACAATCTACACAAAATATAGCAAAAAGATGGTGTTTGGGGCTATAGGTGTCCACATTTTAGCACTAATTCACCACTAAAATCATGCTAGCCTGTGAAAGGTACCAGATGATCATAATGAACTGAAGAAGCAGTGTTATCACCTGTAATTTGATATAAATGCAGCACAAACTCTTATGTAGATTCTATTATAATCTTTCCAGATTATGGGCTGTGAAATTGCTATCTCATAAGCAATGCTGGATAAAGTGAAGCAGGGATGGAATTTAGAGCAGACAATTTGATTCTGTACCAAAACACAGAATTGCTGATAGGAAACAAAAACAGTTGCTAAAAAAAACGCTACTTGAATGAGAACAATAACATTTCCTCTGCAGGAAATTATCTTGGGAGTGGAAAATACCCAAGTAGTAAATGACAAAACCCCAAAGCCTGTAAAAATGTTGTTTCTGACAGGGAAAAATTCCATAATCAAGACAGACTGCATTCTTACAGTCACTAATGAACCAATGTATTGTGTTAACACCTAATCAAAGTGCAGACCTGAATTTTCTCTTTGCTCTTTTTGAAAAAATAAATTATGAAGTAAGTTGTATGGCCCTTGTTCTTTTTGCATTTTCCTTGATTTCTTTCTTCAAAATATTTTTTCCTCTGGAGTTTCAACCCTCTCACACCTAGAATGGATCCTGCTATCCCCAAATACAGTTAATTAATTCTGCCACTTAAACAGTAATTGTGACATTCAGAAAAAAACCCAAGATATTCTGCTTCTCCTATTTAACTGTTCCCATCCCTAAAACCACTTAGAACCCATGAGTCACAGTCTTCTCCTATCCTAGCAGTGTGATGATTAAATAATAAGTCATGCTTTAGGGTTTTCTTTTTATTAGCTTTCTGGCTCCTTACCTTGGACTCACTTCAGACAGGAAGGCTTTCTTCTTCATAACCACAAAAGATAAAACCTTTCTTTAAAACTGAAAAGTAGGATCTACTGTAAGATCCTGATTCCAGGAGCTGGGACTGTGAGAATTACCCTGAAGTTGTGAAATCACAATAAAACCACACAAGTTGGCAACAGAGCAATTCCTCCATGAGAATGCTTTGGTTTTATGGTTAGTTTCCTCACTGCAGGGCCCAGAGTATGCAAGAGGAAGTGGTGGAGAAGGGTTTCCTCTTCTCAAGCCTGGAAAAGGGGGAAAGGCATCTGGCAGATCCTGTCCCTGCCCTCTTGTTCCTGCATTAATGAGTGACAAGAGCTGTCCCCAGGGTACCTCTTGCCCAAAGGTGGTGAAGGTGAAGAGATGGAAGGGGCAATGACATTATAATGTCAGGGGAAATGAATCTCAGGTTTCTTATCCATGGAGAAGGGAGGCAAGAGGAGAGGCAAAATGAAAGGTGAGTTCCCTGCATCTTGGCCACCCCAGGGACCAGCTGAGGTCCTGCACTGGCCTTGTGCTTCAGAGCTGTGTAGCAACCCTCAGACACAAGAGCCTCTTCTGCTGGCTGGTCATATCATCCAGCAGGCTCTTTCAGTAAAAATGGTGTATTTTAAAGCCTATGTCTAAATTAAGGACTCAGGAAGATTTTTTTTCTTCTTCTGAGAGAATGAGAAGTCCAATTCATATTCCATTGCACAATTGCTAAAAGTGAAGATTCTCTCTAAAAAGTCAGATGTAATTTTTATTTGCCTTTTTTTTTCCCAAAAAGCAGCAAGGCTCAGATCCATACATTTTCATAATTCCTGGATTTTCTTTTCCTTAGAAATACTTTAGCTCAATTGACCAGTAGTAATGTTGTAATTATAGTGGTGGGTTTATGGTGTAATAGGTGAAAATATAGACAACACTTGCAACTTCACTCCATACACCTCTATCTCCTGATAGACCAAGTTATTTGATCTTATTTGCATTGAAAGGTAAAGTTGTTGAACTGTCATCACTTCTTCTCAGTGAGACAAGTCGGACTATGTTCTTCATAGCTATTAAAGTTTTTTTGGCTGAAAAGTTCAATTATACATGGAGACTTCAACAAGTGTACAAAAATATTCTCTAGTTTAATTCTGCCCATGAAATATCCATATGTTTATATTTAAATACCATTTTTAACAGGATTTCCAGCCCTAATATTATAATTAATTCATTTTATCACTGTGGAATATGTAAAAAAAAAGGAAAAATAGAGTCCATGTTTTTTGATGGTACTGTGATTTTCTAGTGACACTACAGGGAATAAAACAAATACAGAAAGAAATAAAACCTGAAACTGGAAAAATGTAATCTGGTAACCTAATCTCTGTCTATGTTGAAGACCAGTGACTTTGAGAATGAAGAATAAATTCACCTAAAGCAGTAGTATCAGGTCAGTGCAATTTTTTGTGAATTTGGGGAAGTTTCTGCCCTTCCAGAATGGGAAGTAGAATGTGTGGGAAGAAGAAAAGGATGAGAAGACTTCTATTTGGACACTTCCCAATGAAATAATTTGTACTTTTTCTCATGTCAAAATAGTATTTTAATTTTAAAGTCAAGTATTATTTATTATCCTGCTTTAAGGGCTGACATGATCATGAAGTGAAGCAGTTCATAGTTCAGGTGCAGAGCCTCTGTTTTTACACCAGCATTTCCAGATTGTCTTTGGCTTTTTTTCCAAAAGTAAAACAGTGGGGAGATGGGTGGGGGTGTTACCAACAAGTCAAAAAAGTCGGTTGCTTTCTCACATCTAGGAAAAAGTCAATAAAAGGGTTTTCATTAATCTTTTTTATACCAATTTGCTATGTAAATTTGTTTATGCACTATTCTTGGATAAAGGACATGATGGTAGGCTATTTGCTCAAGGGCCTGTGATCTGGTCCCAGCTGACTGGAAAGCAGAGTAGGCATGCATTTGCCCCACCCCACCCCCAGTATAAGGCACACCTTTTGCCAGATTTCTATAAAAATCCAGAGACTCATTGCTTCCCAGATCCACTTCTTATACTGCTCCATCTTCAGTAATTTTTAAAACTTCAAAACTAAGTGACAATATAGTGAATTTCCCAAGTGGAAAAAAATTACTTAAGATGAGATCATACAGTTGAGAAAATCACACCAACATTTTATTTGCATTTATTCCCTGAAGACCGGAGATAGCGGCAATATCTGAAATGATTTCTACTTTTAAGGAATTGACAACTGTCCTTGATGTACTAAATAGTAGGGGAGCAGGTGGCAATGCAATTGCCATGAATGGTTTTGTAAGGCATGCTTGTGTGACTGGTTCATGACCCTAATTCTCTAGGTCAGCATCAATGAGGAAAAGTGGCTTCTTTCCACTGCCTCCAGGCTGTCATCACGTTGTAGCCTAAGTGGTAGAAGGAGGTCAACAGCTAATAAATCCTGTGAGCAGACTCACCACTTTCAGATTGCAGTCCCTTTAGAGATTCCTGCTGTCTTTTTCCCTTTTCTTATTTTACCCCAGCGACCCTTCACATCCTCAGAAGCAGTTGGCTTTTCCTGGCCTCTGGCAAAATAAAAAATACTAGGCTTTGAATAGGGAGGTTCTACTGCTGCCAGTTAGTCTTTCAAAGAACTAGATCAAATATGCTGCCAGATTTTTCTTTTTTTGTATGAGCTCTGAGATAAAGGTTCAGGTAATGATAGAGCTTTGCAATTATATGAAATTTCTGAAGGGCATTTTAACTCCATAGCTTTGATTAAGTTATTGAAATGTTATTACATTAAGAAAAAGGTGTCATAAAGCTGTCTGCTCTGTGCTTTAGAGCTAGTTGTGAAAGAGCTGTACTACAGACTCTGTTATAGCATTGATGAATATTTTCATAGTATCAGATTCACCACTAACTCTGAAACTCAGCAGAAAAGCAGCCTAGTGACCATTGCTTCATCCATTCCATCCTTGTGCAAAAGAAATGATTAGGCAAGTACAAATGAGAAGTTGCAAGGGGGATAATTAGAACGGAAATATTTGAGAAATATGAATCCTGAGTTGTTTATGTCCTGAAGCATTTCCTAGTAATGCATTACCTTTTATAGTTGCTTAGGTTTTATGATGTCTTGCTTGAGTGTTTCCACTTCACTTTGCTATTCATACTGCAAAGGCAGTGTTAGTCTGTTTCTTGTTTCAGAGCAAAGGCAGAGACTCTGAGACAGCCAGTGGTGACAGCCCAAGGAACCACTATGTTCCCCTAAAACAAGTGACATGCCACTACTATAGATACAGTACTGCTGCCTTACAGACACTAGTGATAGCAGAACAGGACAAAACGTCTGCATTTCAGACACAGCCACATAAGAAACAGGTATCTGAGTGACTGGAAACGAGATTGTTGCATCTGCTAGGGCAATTTCATGTACTACATACAAAGACATAAGGCTGACTTAAGAAGCCAACTGTGGAATATGTAAGGAATATAATATAGAGGAATAATATACATATACTATTAATTTTAGTTATCTAAATCCTGTATTTTCCTATATTTTCTACTATTCCTGCAGTACAGAGCCTCTATTATGTGCTGTAGCTTGAAAATTGCTAAGGTCATACTTTCTTTCAGAATAAACATGTTACTAAGCCAAAAACGAAAATGCCTCAAACCCAACTTCAGATGGTCTCGGGCAGCAGCTGTAGGTGGCACAAGGCAGACTGTGGGCAGGGAGGAGAAGAGAGTATGGTACTCCGTGTCCTTGATTATTCTAATTCAACTGCACTCTGAAAGCACGGCATTTCTCACAGTGGCAGATAAACAAAGACAAGGCAGAAGCTCTGGTGGTTTTATGTTATATCTACAAAAATTAAATAAAGCAGGGGAAATTTAACATTTATTCCATTCACTACTCTAATGGAAGCAAAACACTCTTTTCACAGTCCCATGTCACAAACTTTTTTAGTTCTTTTCTTAAAAGTACATAAGCCTTAGAGAGCTTAAGCCCAATTCTTCTAGAATATTTTTTGAGAACTTCTCCAGTTTATCACCATAGAAAAAATATCTGTGTCTGTGGAGCCCAGTTAAAGGTCTCCCACCAAGACCCTCAAAGTCAACCCCATCAATGGTTTACATTCTATATTAGCAGGAATAGCTTTCAGGACACCAGAATTTCATCTCCTAAAAGGATTGAAATGTATGAAGTCTGTAGATAATGGAAGTCAGAGGCTGTACCCATTAATTGTTTCCTGTCATCCTGGCTGAACACTGTCTGGGCAAGCTGGTCACTGCTGCTCAAGAAGTACAGGTTTAACTGTCTTAAGGGTAACCTCTGCCTAAGCAGACTTGTCCACCATGGCTTCAGCTGTGGAGATAAGCTGATCAAAATAATAATATGGGAAAGTTAAGGCATCTTTATGAGGAATAGATGTTTCTCATCCCGCTCCAGCATCCGCTTGAGAAGCGCAAATTGTTGCAAGAGGGCAGCAGAACTCTGCAGCAGTAGCAGCTGGAGTACACAAGGTTGTCAGTCTATGCGGCTCTTTTTACTGTGAATCCTCTTTTCCCCAGTTAAACGCCCAGGAGGCAGATACTTTCCAGTTTATTTTGTCATTGGTATCTGACTCATTTACACAGGACTGTGGAGAGTGCAAGCAGCAAGTAGGAAGAAGGTGCACCAGGAACACTTTTAGCATCTGTGCTGGTCACCCTCATCCTGTGGCCATTAGCTGAAAAGTGATGAGGAGGCAGAGAAGCTGTTTTGCCTAGCATTTGGCAGAGGAGGCCTGAAGGACTTCTGAGGGTCAGGGAGATGGAAGGGCAGAGTAATATTTAGTTCCAGTTCATAGTGTAAGTTGTGAAGGTCATGTTTTAAAGTAAACTAAAAATAAACAGTGGAGGAACTGGACTCCACACAATCTATGAGATTCATAGTGAAGACCTTTCATTACACATAGCACGCAGTTTATATAGGGTTAGGACTACAGCTTATTGGCTAAAAGAGTTACACACCACCACGCTAGATACTTCAATTGGTTAAAACCTATCTCTCATGAGTTCCATGTTTATAATATTTCATCCTGGCCATTTTTGTGCACCTGCAGAGTCCTGTGTATTCTTCTATGTGAATTCTTGGGGAGTAACCTCCTCCCTATCAGCCAGCAGCAGCTGAGCTCCTTGCTGCTTCTGGCTGATAGCTAAGTCTCACAGGGCTTTCTATAGATCTGAATTGCTCACTTTGATTTGACTGTAACAACAATATTTCACATCAAGATACAAGATTAATTATGCTGTACCTAAAGATCAGTGAGACTTACTGGTGTCCTCAAGACCAGTTCACTTCTCCCTTACCCCAGGCTTTTCCCAAATTTCTACTGTTTGATGTTACAGGGTTATTGTAACTTCCTGCTTCAACAAAGCTCAAGTGGATGCTGTAGGGTCATGGCAGAAGAGTCCCTTGAGAGGCAGGCAGTTGGGAGAAGAGACCATAGAAGGAGACCACAGTGAATAGTTTCCAACTTTACATATGCCTTGACATTTTAAGCTTCATCAGTTTTTCTAAGTTTTATTGGTGTACAGTGCCCATTTGGTGGGTGATAGATTATGAAAATATTAACAATTCCTTTGCTGAAAAGCCATATGGGGAAAACAGAAGTAATGTTTTTGTTTCCACATATATGTTCTCTTTCTTTTGTTGTTCTTTAGTGGAACTTCAATAACTTAAATATTAGGAAATGTTATGTTAACCCTGTCTATACTTCTGGTCCAGCCTGGATGTGTATAATTCCTGCTGAAGTTTTTTTCAAATTCACCATTGGTTTATAAATACCTAGTTCCTCAAAGAAATCTGCTTTAGCTTGGAGAAGGTGACGAAAGAAACCAAGCCTGTAACTTCAGAGGCTGTAGGCAGAAGCCAGTGCAATGACTGCCTTGGGATATTACAGAAGAAGAACAAACAATGACAACAGCTACTGTCAATACTGCCAGCCTCAGGGACTCCAAAATGAGTGTGTCTGCTGCTTAAATAGGATAGGCATTGGCCTAGGACAAGGATTAGCTAAGCTCTATGGAGAAGGCAAGACTGACTTCGGTTGTGTCCAATCAGCTTGACTGTTTCAGGCTTTGTGTTCAGCACAGCTTTCAGCATTCCCAGGCTGCAGCAATACTGTAGCCATTCCCTGACTCAGTAAGCCTGTGCATGTGTATTGCTTGCATAAGTCCCTGTTTGAATCTCAAGTCAGATCTACAAGAATATGCCTGGGGTACCTCTGGATTCATGATCATAACCTCAGTTAAAGAGTTGAATGCACAAATGAAGTCTTTACTTGCATTCCATGTAGGCGTAGGCTGATGGCAGATAACACTGCAACATATGAGTATGAGGCTCAGTAACTATTCCAGTGCTCTTAAATAGTCTGTGATTTTATGTTATTAGGTAATAGATGTGACAAAATACTTAAAATACTTAAAAAATTTCTCCATTAAATGACAATTGACTGTAAAATCAAATGAAATCATCTTCTGTACCCTTCTATTCTGCTGCATGCTTTATGAAAGGTTCACATGGCAGATTCAGACCCCAGAGGGATGTGATGCATATGACAAGTAGCTCATTCTGTACAACAGTTCAGATAGAGTCAAGAGCTCTGAATCTGTTGCCTTTCAGGTCACTGAGTTGCAGGTTGTATGGAAAACACCTTGTACATCAAACCACTGGTATTATAATAGGAATGAATAGAGGTGAAAAAGTTATATACAAAGCAAACAGATAGAACATCCAATTAATAAACCTGTTGCTGAACAGGAAAAGAAGAAAAAAGGAAAAGAATATCAAAGACACACTCTAGAAGTTCTTTTACTACTTAAAAGCATATGGTTCTTTGAATCTTTGCTGGCCAATGCAACAGAAAAAATCATGTAGACAGAAAGAAGAACAAAAAACTACAAACAGAAAGAGCAGAGTCTATATTCCCTCAGATTTATGTGCTTTATGGTCCATAGAGGACACTGTACTCTCTCCAGGATCATCAGTCATATTTCCTAATTGCTACTCTACATAGAGAGCTAGGAAACAGTCAGTCAAGCCTGAGAAGGGAAAAATTATAGTCAGAACGTATCAGCTATGAAAGTGTTTAGTGATAAGCAGGGCATGATTTGCCACCAGCAGGGCATGATTTGGCACCAAGGAGCATTGGTGCCATGATAAGGGTTATCATTCTCTGCACAGTCATCAATAGAGTGCAGTTATTGGGTTAAGGCAGTGCTCAACACATGCCATCTATACTGTTCAGGTAGCAGAGCAGGGCTCCAGCAGCTGTTGGTCCCTATTTTCCTGCCAAAATCATAGTACCAAGAAGGTAGCTGGCCATCTCCACTCTTATGTTGTCAAAGGACACCTCATCTTTTTAATTGATATATTTCAGTTCACCTAGATAACATGCTTAACAGTTCCCATATAACTGGAGTATCTGAGTCACTTTTTGGAGTGCTTCAGAACTGAAGCACCCTTCTGTCACATGAAAGGGAGGAGGGA
Source organism: Sakesphorus luctuosus (assembly GCA_013396695.1). NCBI lineage: Eukaryota > Metazoa > Chordata > Aves > Passeriformes > Thamnophilidae > Sakesphorus > Sakesphorus luctuosus. Next base: position 2,040 of record VWZD01007359.1, on the reverse strand, counting down.
GACAGAAATGGAAAGATTTCCAGTCTTAACTGTATTAATAAGAAATTATTAGCAATAAGTGCTTCCACACAATCAGAGCCTTATGTTTCCTAACATTGCCTATCGACTACAGACAGCACACAGGTTGGCGGGGTTTCTGACCTCTGGTATGAAGCCACACTTAAGCCAGGGAGAAATTATTAGCAATAAGCTCTTCCAGACAATCAGATCCTTATGTTTCTCAACAGTGCCTGCTGACAGAGATAGCACACAGGTTGGAAGGGTTTCTCTCCTCTGATATGAAGCCACACTTAAACCAGGGAGAACTCATCAGCTAAATAAGCACCTCCAGAAAAATTAGAGCCTATGAACCCAGCACTGCCTGACGAACTGCTGGACAGAACACAGGCTGGAAGGTTTTTCTACCCTCTGATACGAGACAACACTTAATAGCTAGAAAAGAACTTTCCCCACAACAGCTCCAGAAATAACATTTATTAATACAAGTATGTGACAGTTATTGTGGGTTCCACTTTGCCAGTGATAATGTTTAGCTGCAAGATTGTATTTAATTGATAATTAAAGACCCCAAAAGAAACCAGTACAAATCACATTTTACAGAGACAAACACACCAAACTCAAGTTACAATACAGCAATGTATGCCATTTTCACAACAGACAGAAACTAGCAACAAATAACTACTAACTAAAACCACAGCCACCTAAAACACTTAGATAGACACCTTTTCAATAACATAGGGCAATAAAATACCTTGCACATCACTCTCTCTGTAACACAAAACAAAAGGAAAGAACAGAGGTGCTTCTTATCAACATGCATGTTGAAAAAGAAACTGCACATTGCATAAGAAAACAATATCTAATATAAAGTAGCAAAGTGTAAAGCAAGTTACTGTTATTAGTATTAAGGTAGCAAAACACAGTAAAGAAGGTGCTTATAAAGTAAGAATCAAAGTAGCTGTTAGCATAAGATGTAAGATAGAATGTAAGCTTTGTAAGGAAGTAAAGTTAAGAAAGTAGAATATAAAACACACATGGTTCTCACCCTGACATTTTTCCAAGAGAAGAAGGCAGAACAGGCTGCCAGCAGTTTAACCTCACAGAGACATGGCATTTCCGCCCTCTCTCCTGCAGTTAAAACTGCATTTGTTTTTATACCTTTTTTTTTTTTATCTTCATGTGGTTTCGTGTGACTATAGTCAAATGTTCTGGGAGGTGATAGAGATGCCTGAGCGGGGTAGGCTCCTTGAATCTGCAGGGACAGGGTATGGCAAAGGCCATGCTAATTTAATAACATTCCATTCTTTGGTAACACCCACCACTTATCAGTTTGCCTCTGCTAGGAGCATTCCTCCAGGGGGCTGAGGTGTTTCCCTCAACTCATCAAGGCTTATCAGGGCTATCACCCCACACCCTTCCTATGGATGATTGAAGAAGACTAGTGTAAATAAGGTCTCAATGTAAAACCTTTATTTAGATCCCTTATGGTAAAGTCCCTGCTCTGTTCCGCTTCAGGAGATCATCTTGTCAAAAGTTTCTATGATATCCTACTCCTGCTCTTACTTTCTTACTTTTAAAAGAGCAGTCCCTCTGCCTGAGGTTCTTTGTTCTTAAGGATAATAGAAAAGTTTTAATGGCACTTTGAAGTTAAGAAAGACATATTCTCCTTCTAACTCTTCCTTCTTAGTGTCAACAGATTAATAGATGGGCACATGATATACTGAACAGGCTTTAGCTGAAGATCACACATGTGAAAGATAAGGTCAAACCCGAGGAATTATTAATACTGCAAACTTTTACTTGCAACACATAGATGGTCAAGTTATTGCACAAACAGGAAAAAAACAAAGCAGTCACACCTTGAGAGCACACTCAGACATGTTTGAGCCTTCTTCCATTATCACATACCCTATTTTCTGTTATCAAAACACTCACTACTGCAGATAGGTACTACAACAATTTTCTGCTCTAACATTTTCCGAAGTTCCTACTTCTCCTTCTCACATCCCTCTCTTTCCCTGTTGTTGTAGTTTGGAATTA
>VWZD01007356.1:10127-56230 GCA_013396695.1 Sakesphorus luctuosus | reverse complement strand
CTAAAATTGCTTGTTTTTTCCTTAATGAAGTGGACAATTTTCTTCCCCATCTTTGGAACTGCTCTCTTTTTTCCCCCCATATGCTTACTGAAATTCAACATTAAAAGTGAATATAATGTGCCAGACTCTTCAAAGAAAATCTTTTGTGCAAGTGGTGTAGATCTTACATTTGGAATGAAAATATGAACTAATTTAAAATAACCAGTAACTTCAATTTGTTAAAATTTTGGTAAATTTAGAGATAAGACAGGCACTATCATGGAATAGACCATGGGACACACTTTTCTATCATGGTATTGCAACTACTGCTGGTATGTTGAAGTGTGCTCTGTGTAACCCTGGCATTCAGCCAACCAGTCAGGAACTTCTAAGCATAGAGAAAGTAGTCATTTGAATTTCTTGTATTTGGAAAGCCTTTTATGTAATTATATTGATTGTTAATGTAATGACTTTAAGAGCTTAAGTCATTAATATAATGACTTTAAGATTTCTACTTTTAGTTTTTCCTAACATAGACATTGTTCTATGTTTCTGTTAAAAAGTACCTTGCAAACTTTGCTTAGTGAGTTATTTCAATGTTCTATAATGATGCAGGTTATCCCTGGTTGTACAGGTTGGAAAACATGAGAATCAGGAATTTTGAATGGCTTAATCCAGATCTCGGAACAGAGCAAAGACAAAACTGTGGAAGGAATCCAGACTTGGATGTCTGGCTTTTTTTTTCCTTTCTTTTAATGTCTCAATCAAGACAGTGTGCAGTATCTTGAAGAATGGATGTTGAGGCATTTGAATTCAACTTTTGTTCTGGAAGATGTGGGGATAGTAGGAAAGACTTAAACCCTGAAGCTTCCATTATGGTCTTAAGCTCTGGGAATGGTTTTAAACTTATTAACACAATGCAGAAACCCACTTTATAGCAGCATCTGGCACAGACACAGATACAACTCAGAAATAGTCTCTAATAGAATATCAGTATGGATTGGCAAGCAATTAAGACTCAGGTAATATGAAAGATTACTAACTTTACATGACAACAACAAAAAAATCAGTTTTTTGGCAACAAGTGCTGTACTCCTTCTGCCAGTTTTCATATCTTCATACATTTGGCTTCCTAGAGAACTGAAAAGGTTATTTTTGGCCTAGTGCCTTAGGCTAAAAATGGCTTCTGGAATCTCATAGCTCAGTTTGATGTTGAGCAGTTCTGTGCGGTAGTAACATAACTGCAGTAATTGGTAGTCCCACTGAAGCATTTCAGTTATGCACTTAAATGTTAAGCTGTGGCAGATGTGGCTGTGTGATCCCCTCAACATCCCGTTTATCAGAAAAATGTAAGCCATGTTTATCTATGAGGCAATGGTAGCCTGAAGGAAAAGAGGCTTTTCTGTAAGTACTTGTTCAAGGGAAGTAAGAGTCAGTGTAAGGCTTAGCCTCTACAGGCAGAGACTCTAAAATGAAGAAATAAATCATGGTATTGCTGTGGGAGCAGTGAGGCACGAGCATAGCAGCTGAGACTGTACTTGTGGGCAAGAGAAGGAGTCTGTGAAGTTTCCTTGTGTTTCTATCTAGTGTAGTGTGTGTGTATATATGACCAAAGTTCGTGAACACAGATTTGGGCAGGGCTCTCCCCACATGGGTGTGCCCTTCCAGCCTGCACAGTGGATGTTTTAGGTGAGGCACAGCGTGCACAGAACTGGCCCCACCGTTTAAGTCCTGAGGTCCATCTGCCACGGCCCAGCGAGCTTGGACAGTGACAGTGAAGTCCTCGGGACTGTCCCAGCACCCGGTACTAACCGGGGCTGACCCTGCTGAGCATCTGAGATGTGACGGGATGGGATGGCAGGGAGGCATTGAACTGCCAGGGGACGGTCCCCACTGAGACTCGAACTCAGGTCCTTGGGATTCAGAGTCCAGAGTGCTCTCCTTTACACCACGGGACCGCCCCCCAGTGTAGTAAGTTTTACCTCTAAAAATGAAAAAAAACCCCACCCCAACCCTCACACTGCCCTTCCCGAAGAAAAAAGCACATCAGTTACTAGATGTGAATGTGTGCTTGTAATAAATGTAGGTTTCTGAATGATTTCTGAGTAGTTTGGGTCAAATTTCAAATGAGGAGTTTGAAATAGTCCAGAGAATAATGAGAGGCTAAATCTGAAAATCTTAGACCAATGAAAGGTCCAAAAACATGAAAAGACTTGATGTTACTTTTTTGTATGTGCTTCACAAATCTGTTAGCATTTTCCGCAAATTTTTTATTGAAATAAGCAGGAATAATGTGTGGTGCTACAAGAAAGTGAAGTATTTTTGACTAGAATTCATATAAAAACACAAGTATATCAATTTTTTTTTGTGGGTGAAGGCAGCATGGACTCATTCCGCATGAGAATCAGTGTTACTCTAGACATAGCTCATAAATATCAATAGAACACTCATTTTAAAATCATCCCAGAAATCATTATTGGGTTTTCGTGTTCTAACTTTGCAGTGTAAGGCTTTGTTAACACAGTCTGAAAATACGGCCAAAATAAAATGAGTTCTGATCAAATTTGTGATCACACAAATTTGAGATGACCAGACTAGTGAGTGGCTCTGTGACACTTCTTTATCAGTGCTAAGGCTCTGAAATGAAGAAATAAATCATGGTGTTGCTATGGGAGAGGTGGAGCACAGGCATTGCAGAGAGCTGTCTACCTGCAAAAATCAGTGTTTCTGTAATACAAATGCGATTGTTCTGAACAATTTATGTAAAAGAATCATTCCAGATCATCTTCTGTATAATTCCTGTGCTCAGTCTTCAGAAAGTTTGAGTTTTGCTTACCTGGAATAAGCGGAAACCTTGGCAGTTGTCCTAAAAACAGCTGACCCTTTAAAACAGAATCTTTTGGTTTGTGTTTTGATGGCTAAGCAGTTTACATTTCTGGTTTGAAACCTATAGCCAAATAGTTTTATAGAATGTGTGCTGTTTTAAAAATTATTTCTGATGAGGTACTTACTGAAGATAAATCACATTCTTGGTTAACAGTATTTGAAGGAATTAGTCTGTGTCTGAAAATTTTTCTTCCTTGTCTCTAACAAAACCATCTTATTTTTCCGTGTTTTCATCATAGAAAAAATAAAAATATTTGCAGTTAGGAGGCATTCTTCTGCTTGTAATTGATTCAGCTTGGAAAAAAGCAGGTGTTATTTGTTCTCTGTGCATTTACATGATGTTATTGTGTGTGTGTGTGTGTTAAATATGGTGAGTGCATTATATATATAAAATAAATAAAAAAATATTTCACCTGCTCCACTTTATGCATGATACAGTTCTGCGTTTTTATATGTTTCTAAACACTTCCTTGCAGCCTGAGGATAACCCAATTACTATTTCTGAAAAGACAGGACATAGGGAGAAATATTTATTGGTAATTATTGTGATTAATTATTTAATTAAGGTTATTTGAGCATAGCTACTTTTGTTTTTCATGTGAAGTAGTATAAATAAATTCATGGAAAGCAGTGTTATAAGAAAAAATGGTAGAGGGCAGTAAGCTGCTAAGGTTTTTTACTTTATTGGCAGAAGCTGCTTTTTTTAAAGGAATTTCTATAATAATTCAAGAATATTTAGTCAGTTCTGTTGTTCTTTACCAGATATGTCTCACCTTTTTTTGTGCAGCTCTTTTCATTATGGTACTAGTGGATTATACTTGTTAAAGCATGCTGAAGCAATTGATTTGTCTTAATAATACGAGACTTTTATGTTGGTAGTTTGTTCCTCTGCCTAGTACTGACCATCAATTTCCCTGGCTGTCTGTGTATCTAGATCACAAATGTATGGCTCATATGTACTGTCTCAATTTTAAAGTATGCCAGTGATAATAGTATGATTTATTATATATTTCATTTGCAAATAAAGAGATGACACACTCTATTTTTTTTAGCTTCAACTTCTGGTCATTTATTCTTTTTTCCTCACTAAATCAGATAATCCACTATAACAGACATTTACTCTTCTGCAGTTTTTTGTACATTATTTTTACCTCTATATTCAATAAGCTGGGGCGGTCCCATGGTGTAATGGAGAGCACTCTGGACTCTGAATCCCAAGGTCCTGAGTTCGAGTCTCAGAGGGACCATCCCCCGGCAGTTCAATGCCTCCCTGCCATCCCATCCCGTCACATCTCGGATGCTCAGCAGGGTCAGCCCCGGTTAGTACCGGGTGCTGGGACAGTCCCGAGGACTTCACTGTCACTGTCCAAGCTCGCTCGGCCGTGGCAGGTGGACCTCAGGACTTAAACGGTGGGGCCAGTTCTGTGCATGCTGTGCCTCACCTAAAACATCCACTGTGCAGGCTGGAAGGGCACACCCACGTGGGGAGAGCCCTGCCCAAATCTGCGTTCGTGAAGTCTGGCCATAAATACATAAGCATAATAAGCTAAGAGATTTGATTAATGAGAATTAGTTCCTATTACTGTAATTTAAGATGCCACTGCAGTTGTCTATCTGGCTTCCTGCTGAAAGGTACTGCCCATGTAACTAAGATGACCAGCCTGAATTGTGATGATGGTGGATTTAAATTAATGGGACAGGCTTGGAATTGTGGTGTTGAGGAGCTGGCCTGTGATTTCACCTGCTGCACCTGTTACTGGGAATGTGCCCACCAACAGAGGAGTGAGGGGCAGAGTTGAGGCTGCCAGTATGGTACCTTGCTGCACTGAATGTTTCAAGGACTTGTGAGTCAGTCCTAAACAGATGAACCTTTGGTGTTCTGCTGTGAAATACGATTTCAGATCTCAAGTCTTGCAATTTTACGAAACCTTGTAGGTTTTTGAGTGCTTTTTCCTTTTTATTGTCTTTTACTTAGTTATTAACAGCTGGACATAGCAATTTGTGAGGTGGTTTGCAAAGGCTTCAGTGAGGTAATGTGTTTTCAGCTTCTTTGTCAATAATTGCTGGTAATGCACCCAACTTTCGGTATAGTCATTTGCACATTAGAGTTGGTGAGAGCTCATAATTGTCATCACTCCAGTCTTACACTATCACTTCCCAAGACTATGATTCTATAATTGCATTTTTCCATGTTGTATTTTAAGTTTTCATATGACAGAGTTAAACGTGACTTTAATTGTGTCTAACCTTTTATGTGCTCCAGGTGCCCATGTATCGGTAACTTGGCCTTGCTTGTTATTATAGCACCATTAGCATCAATCACTTGCAGAATTTATCAGCAATGGCTCTGTATTGTAGGGGGGAAAGCCTTAAAAATCTTGACTAATGTTGAGTTGTGAAGAAATAAAAGTAATTTCTGATATGAGACACTTAATGACTTCCTTGAGGGTATTGTTCAGTTTCTCTGTTTAAATGTCAGATTAACACTCTACAACCAAATCAAAATGACTGATGTTTTGGAGTAAGCAAACAAAAAAGGCTTTCCTAGTAGACAGTATATTCATATGAGATTGTAGAATATTATTTGTTTCTGTAGTCTACAAATTCTAGCTTATAATCATGTTTTTTAAACTATTTTTTTCCTTGTGATAATTTTTCTCTTTTGCCATCTTTGGTGTTTTGCTGTATGAATAAGGAATATAAAAATGGAGGTTGTTTAGAATGTTCAAGTTTTTAAATCAAATACAGGTAAAGTTGGTTTTTAATTAAGAATTCCTCCCTGAGTATCTGTTCCAGGATGGATTGCCTGACAATTCCATTTATAGAAACAGGATGTTTTGGTTTTATGAAATGTGGATTTCTTGGGAACTCATTTTGAGAAAGTGTCTGCCTCCACCCTTAGTGGAATGCAGATGACATCAGATTTTTTTATCTACTGGTGCTACAGGCCATACATAAAGACCAGCTTTAGAGGTGCCAGTGACATAAAAGGAATTACATTCTAAGCAGTCTTACTATTTAAGGTCAGTTGGTGATATTGATGTCCAGGTGATCATATCGGAGGCAATAAAATTAGAGTAGTAGGTAGTTTGGATTTTTACCTATACCATTTTAAATATTATAAATAATTGCAGTGTAGGTTCCACTTTAGGTCATTTTGTGATCTGAAACATAACCCTTGAACTGCCTTTCTTGGATGGCAAAGCTGTGTTGTGTTGTTCACTTCTTTTGGATTTCATATGAGTTTCTCTCTCACTCGTGATAATTTTGATTCAACTGGCGTTTGAGTTTAGTGTTAATTTGTCTCTTTGGAAACTTTTGGTTGAAATCCAATTGCAGCTTCACAAAACCCGCTTTTTAAAGAGAATATTTCCTTGTAAATAAAAAGTGAAGTATCAGTTAAAATATGCAGTTAATTTAATAGAAGCTTTATTCTAACTTTATATTTTATGGGGTCATAGGATAACTAGGAATGCACCTAGAATGAAGGGACCCCCCGTAGGTCATCCAGTCCAACCACCTGTGCAAAGCTGGGTCAAGTCTAAACCTGTTCAATTTGTTCTTGTCAGCTGAAGCATTTTTCATTTAGTTGAGACATTCCCAAGTATCTTGAAGTCCGAGGTGTTACTTCTGTTATGATTTCCCAACCTTTTTGTGGTGAAAGTATACCCAAGGTGATTAGCTTGGTTTATAACCTTGCTTTGCATCTATGCAAAATATACTGCTCAGACACCTTTTGTTTGCTGTCATACTTACCCACAGACCTACTTGAGGAGTTTTGCTCCAGTTGTGTATTGACATAAACTCTGAGGTATTTTGCATCTATTACCAAATACAGACTCTCATTGCTAATCTGTTTAGGAAATACTGAAGAAAGGACCTAGGTTAACACATTTTGGAAGTGCTTTTACTATGCTTTGAAAGAGAATATGGTATAGCCTTAGTTTTAATTCCTATTCTGGGTACCTTAGAGTTTCTCTATTAGAATGACATTTATGAGGAGCTTGTAGCATTCAAAACTGGAATGCTCAATGAGAATACTCAGACACAGATTTGAGATAGTTGAGATAGTATGAAGTGGTTTTTTCTTTAAGTTCTGACAGCAATTGTGGAATGCCTGTGTTTAAAACTACTGAACTGTTTAAAGTTGTATGTCAGTAAATTTTACTTACTGATACTGCCTACCCCTGTAGGCAGCTAAGTCCCACACAGCTGCTCCCTGCAGTGGATTGGAGAAAAGAATCCGAAAGTTTAAAAGTGTGAAAACATATGGGTTGAGATAAAGTCAGTTTAACAGGTAAAGAAAAAGCTGCACATGCAAGCAAAGCACAATAAGTTGTGGGTGTGTGTGTTTGTTTTGGCAATTTGGTATGCAAATGCAGGTAGAGTGAAAGGTAGGCATAAGTGAAGTTAGTGGCAAAATCTCTCCTGACTGATGTCTGTGGGATTTTCCCTGTTCCAATTTTCTAAAATAAATGATGCCTAGGAGTGGGTTAGAGCAGTGTAAGGTAGCTTGCCAGTCTTCTTTCAGCTGCATAAATTCAGCACAGGTTTATTCAGCCTAATTTCTTGCCAAGGTCAAGGTCTCCTGGCATGCTGCTGTGCTTCGCTTGCTGTCAGCCTCTGAGTTTAGTTAGTTCAGAAGGAATTTCCAGCTTGTCTGTGTTGCTGTGACTGTAGTAGTGTATATGTCTGTAAATAATGTGATTATAATGGTGTTACAGCTATTGAAAGAGAGTTATTCTTGCTTCCCAGGTAGTATGTGGTACTATGTATGGTCTTGGGTGTTGTGTCTTGGTTTTAATTCTTACTTTCAGACTGTCTTGAGGAATCTGTAGTGTTGTATCAGCAGTAATGTAAACAATAAAATATTAGGAGAGTTTGTTCTTATATTTCAGTATCTGAATGTTAGAAAATTATCTCTGATATTTATATTAACTGCAATATATTTTTATTGTATGCAGTGTCTCTACTATATGACTTCATTAAATGTGGTCTTAATATGTGAAAGGAAAGGTCTCCTCCTGCCCAGTTAGAGGAACAGTTTGATAGATGACAAATACCTGTTTTCTCTAGGTCTCTCTCTTTGGTTTCTTACCTTTGGTTTCTTTAACAGATCACTAGAGACTGCAGCTGTTAAAAGGAAGGCAGTTAGAACCTGTTTTCTGAATTCAGTCAGATTAAAATCTGCAGGAGAACTCATCTGTGGCGAGATGATACCAGACTACTTTCATGATTCAGCCATATATTAATGTAAAATGGCTCAGGTAATGAAATACACTGAGGGCTGGGCTATCCAACATCACTATTGTTATGTTGGGGTTTTTTTTGGTACAATATTATTATCTTGAAGAGCAGTAACATAATAAATCAAATGCTGTTTTAGATTGTAATTCTCACAAAACTCTCCTCCATTAATTAAATTTTCTATTTTGAAATGTGGTTACCAATATGTTTTCTCCCTTGTAAAATATTAATGCAGCATTCAACAGTACTTACTATTTTTTTATTCATTTCCATAAGAACCATCTAAGGTTATAAACTTTCAGAATGATAGATTTCAACTAGTGAGAATTTCCATGTTATAACTGGAGAAGTTGATGAGGAACAGAGCAGGCAGCGGGTGTATTTGCAGCTGACAGATTTCTAAATAATGTTTAAATAATAATATTATCTCTCTGAATGCCGTGTGTGTGTGTGTGTGTGTGTGTGTGCACCCTCTGATAGCCCTTATAGCTGAAGATACAGAAGCAAGGAGTAACTGTGGTACAGGAGGGGCAGGCACTGATCTCTGTGGTGAGCAGTGACAGGACCTGAGGGAATGGCCTGGAGTTGTATCAGGGGAGGTTTAGGTTGGGTATTAGAAAACGTTCTTCACCCAGAGGTGTCTGAGCACTGGAACAGACTCCCCAGGGAAGTGATCACAGCACCAACCCTGGCAGAGCTCAAGATACTGCCAGGCACATGGTGTGACTCCTGGGGATGGTCCTACGCAGGGCTAAGGATTGGACTCAATGATCCTTGTGGGTCCCTTCCAAGTCAGCATGTTTTGTGATATTAGGCCACTGGCAAAATAGTAGCAAATGGTTATGATTTTACTGTCTTAGGTGCATTGAATGGTTTTGAACTTGAATATGATTAAATCTCCTTTAACTGTCTCTTATATTGTCCTCATAAATACAGTAAGCTGTAAGTTCTAAAGAAAAAGGAAGTACAGTGAGTTAAGTAATTGAACTTTCTCCTACTATACTACATTTGTGCAGTTTGGTAGCTTGTAAGTATTTTCTTTGGGTGACTGCTTTGTGTTCCTCAATTTTAATTTAAAATGTTTGTCAGGCAGCAAATGTACCTGGCAGCAAATTAACTAGAGGAAGTCTATTTTCAAATATAATCTCATTTGCCTATTTAATCTATAATTTTTTAGGAATTTTCCACTGCATCTTCACAGCAGTCAAAGGTAATATTTTAGATAGGATTTTTTTTTAACTTGTTGAAGGAGCTTTTAGTCTTGGTCTTATAAAACTACTGTGTAAATGCTGAATTACTGATAGACCTTTAGCCATTTTCCTGCAGTTTACTAATTTGGAACAAAATTGGTAAATTATGTAGCCTGAATCTGTTGTTTTGCACAGGCTTTAGTAGCTACCTTGGAATAGCTGAATGCATGGAGCCGTACTGTGTATGAGCATAAGGTGGTAATACTGAATCTTAGGATACCTCTTGGAAATTTTCTTTCTTCCCTCTTTTGCTTTGATCTTATTTTACAGTAGTGAAAGTAATGAATTCACAAAAGAGTTAAATCTTGATGCAAATACTGACTGCCCTCCCTCTGACATGGATGAAAAATGAGAGGAACACAAGATTGAGCCCATCTTCTCTTTTTGTAGAAAAAGTAAATTCTGTGATGTAACTGCTTGAAAAGGGCGTCTTCTAAGAACTTAGCTTTCTTTTTAAATAGTGCAAGAAACTGGATCTGTAATTCAGAATGTTATTTTTTATAAAGGGAAGTTTATGAATATATGATTAATTTACTTATTTTTATCAGTTTTGTTTTCAGTGGCCAGTGTTACTTGGAAGGAAAACTTAGAAAAACCCCAGTTTTAAGTATCAGCTCCTAACAGAAGGACATTGCATTGAACACTTAAACTTCTTAATTGTGATTGTATCTACTAATTTATGACTCTATGGGAAAATATTTTGCTATTTTTATGTACCTTTTTCGTGTGGATAATGACCTGTCATTTCCTACCTGATATGTTGCTTCAAGTGAATGAGATAAATATGAAAATCAAATATGAACTATTTCAAGTTAACAAGATAAATATAAATAGGCTCATGTGCGATACCATGGCCCCAATATCTCTTTGACCAATGATTTACAATATTACATATTTTTAGCNTTTACTTTGCAAGGGCTAGTTGAGTCAGAATTTCTCGAGGTTACCAGATCAGTATTCCTTGTTTTGGTGAGACTGTCTGACCAATGTGTGTGCTTTGTATTTGAGTGTAAGACTTTGAGGAGAATTTAATTTATAGACCACTGATACTTTTTATCCTTCTTTGATTTCTGTGATTGTGAATATGTATCTTAAGTGTAGGCCTTTCTAAGCCTTGTTAGGGTAGGTAAGGTGCTTATTTGCCAGATAAAGCCACAGTTAAGCCAAGAGAATGTATTTCCTTAACAGAATATTCCCTAGGGTAACTAGTCACATAAAAACATCTCTTTTTGGTTTCATAATTACATGCAGGCAAAATATTTTAAATCATACTGGCTGTTGAAATTACTGCTAACCAGAGTTTTGCTATAATGTAGTTTTTGCCAAACAAGGATGTATTTGAATAAAGAGCTGCCGCAATCATTGTGTGTTGTGTTCTCTCATTTGCAGGGATGTGCAAGCACATGTGAGACATGATGTACATGCATATACACACTTCAGGCATATAGACTTAAAATTTAGGTTTTCATTTTCTTTTATCTGGGACAAAGAAAAGGCACATTTTTACGTCCACAATTTTAAAATTAGTGTCCTTGTGCAATTGTTTTTCTGTCTGACTACAGTTTAGCAAGAAGAAAAATATTTTGCCTTTCTCTCCATTCATTTTATGATTTCTGCCGATATGTCCATGTAAGGTTTAATCATTATTTCCAAGATTGCTTAAGGTCTGAGGGTAGTTACATGTCTTCAACATTTTTGCTGAGATATTTGACTGTCTTGTTACCTGTTTTCTGACTGCTTCTTGATATTATCATGATGCTTTGCCTTTATTAAACAAAGAAAAGGTCTTTGTGTTTCAGATATTTGATTGCATTCTGTTCCTCTGTGTGATGAGGAGTACTAAAAGACTATTTTAAGTGCATTTAAGTGGATGTGGTTGAGTATTTTTAATGCATATAAATATTAATGAAAAGATTTTGTGCCTTTTCTAGGCTGTTTTTGTATCATAATTGCATTCTTTAAGAATTAGTCTCCATCCACTGATGCTTCCTTTTAGATGTCACTGGATTAGTGTCACATTGTTACTTGAAGCAAGATGTATTAATCTCCTATTCAAGGTTTAAATCTATGAATCAAAAAGAAAATTTCAGGTCTAACAGAGACAGGTTTTTTTTTGTTGTGGGTTGTCTTTTTTTTTAAGCATTAAAGCCTGAGGCAGGTGTAATGGATGTAACTGGTTTTAAAATATCATTTAGCTTAACATAGTATAACAAGAGTTACTGAAATTCAGGAGAATATAATGCTAATGCAGGTGTGTCCTAAACTGTGGTGTCAGTATATGTTTTTTATATGTATATAAACCCTCTAATAGCCAGGGTGTTCCTGTGGCTTTGTAAAATCAACATACATACAGACTACACAACAAAGACTAGATTAAGGTAGGCAAAACATGTAACAATCCTATCAGATATGTAATATCGAAGTGCGTGTAAAAGTTCACTCAGGTATTACTTATAAATTCTTCCTGAAACAAAGGTATGGAAAATCTTTCCCTCTGAACTTGTGTTGCTGAACATTCCATATCAGAGACACTTTTTGTAAGTGATTTGGGTCTGTTGGAGTGGGAGGCTGAAAACATCTTGCACTGATTTTTCACTTTCGTGCCTAGAACGGTAGTTTCCAAGGTGAAAAACATTAATAAAGGCTTATAAGTGGTATTTCACTAAAACTGTCTACAGATCATTGACATGAAACCTGAGGATTTTTGATAGAGTGTCCTCTTTCCATTATGACTACTAAAAATACAAGCAATAACCAGAAGCTGAACCAAACTCTGTATGTTAAGCAGTTTTCCAAAGGAGAGCTAGACAACACAATACAGAGACTCTATAAAGAAAATTTTACTGATATAACAGCTTCATCTGTCTGGGTAATATGTTTGCTCTTTTATATGAATATTCTGAACTCCCAGAAAAGATCCTTGATTTAAATATCTGGTTTATATTCAAGTTCAGAATTACCCTGTGTTAATTCAGAAGTACAGTGTATTTTTACAACATGTTTAGAAATATTTCAGATTAACTTTTTATTTGAGAACTGGAAACGTTTAAAATCTTTTTCTTGCTTGGTTTTTTTTTTTTTGCAAGGCTTTGAACAAAAGGAAGGTGGGAAAGAAGGTAGGTTCTTAAAGGTTTGTGCTGAGGTTCCGGGTGGTCCTGTTTTGTAAAGGAGAGCACTCTGGGCTCCAAATCCCAAGGTTGTGGGTTCGAGTCTCAGTGTGGACCGTCCCCTGGCAGTTCAATGCCTCCCTGCCATCCCATCCCGTCACATCTCGGATGCTCAGCAGGGTCAGCCCCGGTTAGTACCGGGTGCTGTGACAGTCCCGAGGACTTCACTGTCACTGTCCAAGCTCGCTGGGCCGTGGCAGATGGACCTCAGGACTGAAACGGTGGGGCCAGTTCTGTGCATGCTGTGCTTCACCTAAAACATCCACTGTGCAGGCTGGAAGGGCACAGCCACGTGGGGAGAGCCCTGCCCAAATCTGCGTTCGCGAAGTCTGGCCATACATACATACATACTGAGGTTCCTGACACTGGCAGTGCTTGTGGGATCCTTATAGAATTGTCTAAAATGAATGTAAATCAAGATGGGACTGTTGGGCAAAGGGGAAAAAGCAAATAAAGGCATACAATAAAAAAGACAACAAAACCTACAAATAACTTAGCAAATTAGTAGCCTGTGGTTAGCCACCATGAATAGAGTAACCACAGTATAGAAACAGTTTCTGGATGATGTTTGTAGCCAAGGCTAACATAAACCCATATTTTGACCTGCACTTATTGTGTGATATCTAAATTCTCAGTAGAACTGAGCCTTTTTATTATTGCATATAGTTGCTATTTAGGAGCACACCAGAAAAGCAGGGAATAAAGCATTTTGAGTAATTAAATGAATGCCTAGCCTTTCATTGTATATAAAGCATTGAAATAACTTTTTAATTCTGAAAGAATTGGCCTATAAAATACAATTACCTTAAAACTTTTTAGCCTTATTTAAAAATGGTGGGAAAATACTCTGTTGGAACTAATATTAAAATCATGGTATCATTTAGATTGGAAAAGTCCTGTAAGGTCCTACGTCATTGGACATAGCAGAAATAGTTGTATTGGCACTGGTTCATCGTATACGCTCCTACTGTTGTTAATGCACTGGCACCAGTACAAACGAGGAGTCTGAACTTTGCCAACATAGGCATATTTTCTGAAGCTTAACATTTACATTTAGTAAATGCTGGGCAATGGAACTCTTCAGTCTTCAGCAAAACCAAAAATAAACAGAAAGTATCTTGGATTCTTCAGACAAAAGTTGGCTTCCTGTCCGGTTTTGTAGAACTGTGTTTGTGTGTGGTAAAGATGGAGAGTCTCTCTCTTTTTCCCTCCTTCCCTGCCACTTTTAGCACTATTCCTGTGCAGTTTTTTTTTCTCCTGAATCCTTTTACAGCCTCTGTCTGATTATTTCCCTGCAGGAAAATAAGATGTCATCTTAAAACATACGTCTAGAGTAAGACAGACAAATCTGGCTTTCCTCTATTAGTCGGGCTTTACTGGCTTGTGTTACTTATTAAATATGGATCATACAACTCCCACTGCACTTGAAGTAAATGATGTGTGGTGTCTTAAAAAAGTAATATATCCACTCCCTTGTAAAATAGATGTAGCAGTAATTTTTACATACTAGACATATGATGAGAGCATGTGCAATAAAGAGGGATAAACCAATGTCTCAGTACTCGTTAAAATGTGTCAGCAAGATACAAGAGTGATTGCTGGAATGAAAAGGGAAAGATGGATGAAAGTTTGAAACTAGGAGCGGGAGAAAGATGGGTTGTGTTGTAGTAGGAAAAAGTAGCCTTGCCCCTCACCACCAGCTGTTTTAACAGTTTGGTGGAATTTACAATTACATTAAGCTGTCATTATGTTTTTCTTCTCACCTCTTATTTTTTAATGACTACAATATAATACCTAAAATGTAATTGTTCAATCATGCTTATTTGTTTAATCATGTTTAAATGCTTTTAAATAAAAATAGAGCTTTATAATACAATAAAAAGGCTAAAATGTCAGTGAAATAATAACTAAGTTGCCCTACAAGTTTGTTGCTTTTTGAGATGTTACATGTAACAGTATCTGATTCCTGGCTGCTCAGATAGGCAGATAATGACTAGAGGAAGAGTGATAAGGTGGAAAACTTAGCCAATCTGTTAAGCTGCTCCTAAAACCAGCAAAGGTGACCAATGAAGCCATTATCCCCGTTGCAAAACCTGCTGAGGTGATTCACTGGAAGAAACTCTCTGGAATGCCAGGCAAACTGGGGAGGGGTAGCTGTTGAATGAAGGTGTGTAAGATGTTATAAGAGTGCTGAAGGGTGGCAGTGGGGACTTAACAAAGAATTTTGAGGTTGTACAGATCTGTTACGACACATTTAAAGCCAGGATCAAAGGTGGAAAAGGATCACAGCAAAGTGGAGAGGAAGGAGTATAGGAAAAGGAGAGAAGGAAGAGATGAAGGGGGACAGTTGCATTTTAAGGCAGGCTTGTACATTTGCCTGGTGAGACCCAGTTGCCTGATCACCATGGCTTATCCTGGCAAACTCTTTTTTGAATTCCTTTTCTCAACGCCCGTCCTGCCACCCCTCCCCACACTCTGAATGTCTTTATAGGTTGTGCGCTCAATCTTCTACCAGATTTCAAGCTGGACTAGCTAGTAAACAGGATGAGTGAGAGAGACAGTAGAGGAGCAGAGCCTATCAAGAGGCTCTAGTGAAGGTCTTTTTTCTCTCTGAGCCCTGATCCTTAGGAACAAGATGGACATATCTGTGTTATCTGTGTTTGTGTAGGTGTTCAGTACAGTACCACAGTGCCACCTTCCATTCATTTCCGTGTTTGTGGTGAGTGGTATTATCTACAGTGTGTGTCTCTGTCCTTTTGGAATTACTGCTTCACCTTCCTACTTGGAAAGGTGCTAGGGGGCAACAGCTCTTACTGAACAGGCCAGGAGAGGAGGGGTTCTGAGAGTCCCAGTGTACCATATTTACCTACCCCTAAGAAAAGCTTTTTGAGTCGGTAGTTAGTTTTCTGTGAGGGATCCTTTGCAATGTTTGATGCTGTCCTCAAGGCAAGGTTTCTGTATCTGGATTGCACCCAACAGCACAGAAGAAAAGTTTCTGTCTTGGAGGCTTGGTATGCAAAAAATGGTTAACACCCTGAACTCTGCTGAAATTTGATATGCCCTTTGGGTGATTATCACCTCTGAAACTTGGGTAGTTTCACTTTTGAATTTTAATGCCTGCAGAGTTCTAACAACTTTCGTTCCATAACAGTGAATAAACCCTCTTACTGATTTAAGTGTACAGTGTGTATTTTAGTATAGCAGCTAAGTATTCTGGTTTGGTGGGGCTTTTGGGTTGTTTGGTTTGGTTCGGTGTTGGTTGGCTGTTTTTGTTTTGTATTTGTTTGTTTTGTTTTGTTTTGTTTTTTTTTAGTAGTCCTTTGTTAATGCCATAAAATTACTTAATAGAAAGAAATAGGAAGTAATAGTGAAGGGGAGAGAGACCGAGTGATTTTTTTAGGCCAAGAGAATATGAGAAACTGTGCAAAATTGTTTTGACACAAACACTAGTAAATGTGTAAACATGAGCAGTTATGTGTGTTTTAGGATTATGCCCATTCCTAACCCTTGTTTTCCAACTGTTTCCTGAAGTGCTGTTAGTATAAAACTTGGTTTCTGATGAAAACGTCAGGAAATAAATTTCCTGTTGGGTATGCACGTCTTCCTGGCAATCCCAGTTCAGTTTTCCCTTCACCACAAGGAAGCCAAGTGATTAACTCAGCAGTCCAAAGGGATTGACCTGCTCTACAGCTGATTTATGAAGCACCATGTATATCAGGGGAAAGAAAATCTGCAAGATATATTTGAAGGTGAGTTTTGTTAATAGTTTTCATGATTTTTATAGTTGGATTTTTTTTTTTTGAGGCAACTCTGAAAATCAATTTGAAGAGTAACCAGCAGCAATCATTTAATTTTCTTACATTTATTTTGTTGCCCAACATTTCTGAAAATATGACACATTCCTTGTGTCAGAAAAGCTTGCCTCTACACTACAGGATGTGGTTAGAAGTAGAGTAGTGTAAACTTCAGAAGGCATTGTGGCTTATAATGTTCTGGTTTTATTTTAACAAAAGTTACCTGGTAGATTTGTGCTCAGTTTTATTAATAAGAACAGTGGCTGAAGTAGAGAGTTTCCATAACGGTTTTTATCTCAGAAGCCTGGACTGTTTTATGCCAACTTTGTGCAAACCAGTATTCTTAGAAAGCTGGTTCAGAATACTTAGTCATTTAGTCCTTCTAGAGATGAACATGTAAGGCTTTCATGCTCCGTTTTACTGTTTACTGTCACATTGTTGACTGAGTGTTGGGTTCTCAAGCCACAGTGATGAGATTAAGTCATTTGTCATCTCCATATTCATTAAGTAACATTTTTGCTGATCCTGTGGCAGGATCAAATGCGTGGCACTGGGTTGCTTCCTCTAGTTTTAGACACTCAGTAATAAACAAAGTGATACAACTTTGCCAGCTACTATTGCAGTACTTATAATTTTTACCAGCTCCAGTTAACACATAAAATATTGTTATGGATTTGACAGAGTAACTGTGATCAATAAACATTTTAGAAGTAGCTGACTGCCAAGATAAGTAACCTCTTCCTTGCACCTTACTAATTTAAGGCACCTTCTAGCATTGATGGCATATTTTACAATAATTTGCCACTTGCAGTTTGAAGAAAAGAAATTGAAGTGATCAGCATTCCTGTAGTTCTGTATAGAGTGTAACTTCATTGTTTGGGTATGTTTTGCCAGCAATAAGCATAATCATTTACCTGGGCTTGTATTGCATACTGTCCTGATTCATACGTGAAAAGGATATATTACCCGGTGCTAGTAATGACTTTGAAAGACTATGTGTGACTGCAGGTAGAAAACAAATAAAGCTTTGGTATTTGTGTCACCTGTCGCTTCTGCAGTTAAAATATTTCTGCTGGGTGGCAGCTGGACCATTTGAAGTTGTTAGGTTGAGAATTTCAATCAGTTTCTCCTAACTTGCTTTATAAAGAGTGTGAAAATGGACTAGTATTAAAAAGACACAAAATTCTTAGGACTTGGAGACCAATGTATAAGCCACAGGATCAGCAATACTATTACTAATTGACAGGAAGCTCAACATGAGCCCGCAGTGTGCTCAGGTGGCCAAGAAGGCCAATGGGATCCTGTCCTGTATCAAAAATAGTGTGGCCAGCAGGCCCAGGGCAGTGACCCTTCCCCTGTACTCTGCGTTGGTGAGGTCACACCTTGAGTATTGTGTTCAGTTCTGGGCCTCTCAGTTCAGGAAGGATATTTAGGTGCTGTAGCAGGTCCAGAGAAGAGCAACAAGGCTGGTGAAGGTCCTGGAGCACAAGTCCTGTGGGGAGAGGCTGAGAGAGCTGGGGTTGTTTAGCCTGGAGAAGAGGAGGCTCAGAGGTGACCTCAGCACTGTCTAGAACTACCTGAAGGGAAGTTCTAGCCAGGTGGGGGTTGGTCTCTTCTCCCAGGCACTCAGCAATAGGACAAGGGGGCACGGGCTCAAGCTGTGCCAGGGGAAATTTAAGTTGGAGATCAGAAAAAAATTCTTTGCAGAGAGAGTAATCAGGCATTGGAATGGGCTGCCCAGAGAGGTGGTGGATTCACCATCCCTGGAGGTTTTTAAACTGAGATTGGCCGTGGCACTGAGTGCCATGATCTGGTAAATGGACTGGAGTTGGACCAAGGGTTGGACTTGATGATCTCGGAGGTCTTTTCCAACCCAATCGATTCTATGATTCTGTGATTCTATGACTCTCTTTCTACTATGCAGTAGGTGCAGTGATTGTTGTAGGCACCAAAGACAATCCTTATGTTAGGAAATGGATGATGGAAGATGAACTGTGGTGTTACCCTGGAAGTGACTGCTATCCGGCCAGCTGGCTGCAAAAAAAGAGAGCCCAAAAAGACAATGAGGAAATGAAAATTAAAGTTGAGCTGGCACTTGTTGCCATATTTAGGAAAAGACCTCTTTAGAAAATGAACTTGACTTTTGACCAGGTTCTCACACAGCTGTGTTAGTTGTTGGCACTGACAGCAATGGACAACCAGAGCACTTTTACCTGAGATTGCAAGTTATCCTTCCTGTAGTTCATGCAATTACACTGCGCTTTGTGAGCTCTGCTTCATGAGTGTGTAGCTCATGAGTTTCAGCCTCTCCTTAGGTTTTTCCTTCTGGAATGTCTCATCTTCTAGCAGGCATGTAAGCCCAAGGCTTGATCTCATTTCTGACTAGTACTGGCAACCCCTTTTTTTTTTTTCCAGAACAATAGATATTTAAGACTAAGGTGTAATAACTGGTCATCATTTCCCAGATATTAGGTAATCTCCCAGTAATGTGCTGTCAGTTTTTTATTTGCATTTTCTGATGAATGGGTGACTCTAGTTTTCCTGTCACAGTGATCCTTTGTGTAACATTCCCCATGTTTTTGGAACATATTGTTGTCATGATATCTTTTTTACTCAGCAAAATAGAAGTCTGTTGGAACTTCAGAACCAGAACTTACTGGCACAAAAATCCAAGTGTTATTTTGCCATATACTTTGTTCTACTTTTATATGCACTAGAATTTTAAAAGGATAATTGAATTTGAGCAAAAGGCATGTTTTTGTTAGAAGTAAAGACAAAAAAATCATCCACAGCCCTTAGGGCACCCTAGGAACTTAATGACTTGATAATTTTGGGCTATGTAAACAGTACATATCTGTGGCATACCACGGATTCTTTGTGACTTGTCTCTCTAATGGGGCAATAAAACAGGGAATTTTTAAGGAATTGCAAAAAATATTTTTGAACAGCTATATGTAATTTCAGTTTTTTAATAAATTAATTTTAAAAAAGTTTGTAAGAGTAATGGAAGTCTCTGTTTTGCAATGTATGATGATTAAGAACCCCCCGTACAATAAATCTTACGGTTTTGTTTCTTCTTTTCAGTGTTTTATTTTTTCCCTATGGAAACTCCAAGACACTGTATCATCTACAACTGGCAAGAGCTGTTTGTCTCCGAGTTCCAGGGCTGAAAATGGAAATCACTACTGACTTTGATTCTTGTTTAATATTTAGCATGCTTCTATTTTTATCATAGTTTCTAAAATGCTGGTGAATCTTTATGGTGCTATATTTACTTTAAAAAAATCATTTATTCAGTTTTGTTTATAACTCTCTCAACTGAAGTAATTCTGATGTGATACAAGAATTCCACAACTTAATTACATTCCTCAGGAAATAAGAATCTTATAATTGGAATAATGTCAAATACAAAAGAACTAAATCATGACTTTCATCAACTTCTTTTACCTCACACAAATTCTAGAATTCTAAAGCCTTAAGTATTTTGTATTTTTATTGTACAACTATATTTGAGCATGAAGGAGTGGGGTTTTTTTGGCTGTTTTTCTTAACTGTCACTGGTATTGAGACTGTTTAGTTTAAGTTCATACAAAGTTTGCCAGGAGACAGTTGCACTAGTTGGAAAGAGCTGAAGGAAAACAATTTGTAGATGTGCAAGTCATACCCCTACTGTAAATCATAAAATACTACACATACGTTTTAATGGATTATATACTTACATTTTATGTACTTCTTACGGATTTGCAAAGTGGTTATATGTTGCCAAATGACTTTCTGTGGGGTTTTTCCAACTAATTGTTGACTCCAGTAATTATTTCAAAGTACAAATGTGTAAACTGTTAATACCTTACAGTGGCTGCTGACTTCATTTTTGATTCTTTAGTTTAACCAACCTCCTGTAAAACTCAGAGGTAGCTTCTTATGTCTGGCTTGAATGGTTTAGTCCCTTGGCCCTTTGGTCTTAGAAATTCAGGTGCAACCTTTTCTGGAAGGATTTTGAAACAGCTGAGTTTGTAGGATTGCAATGTTAGAAGTATAAAGAGGGAATTCAGAAGGGAGTTGCTTTTTTTTTCCCAAGACTCGTCTGTTTAATTTTTTTTGCATCAGAGATGCTATTAGAGAGCTTCTTGTTAAAAATTGTGTGCATCAAAGAAACTGCCTTGGTGGAATATGAGGTAGTGTTGAACATTGTGCTTGAAAGAGAGGATTCAAAGCCACTTGTGTCTGGGCTTATTTGCTCTTATTTATTTTTCTGCTGCTTTACTTTTGTTTGGAAGATGGCACACAGTACAAAGTGCTGAGAATATTGATGAGTTCTGTAGCCACATGGTCACCTACTGTCTCTTTCTTTAGATCAGGATTTGTTCCTGTGAGTCAGGATTTTTTTCGCATGTAGTTTTAGACTCATTCTGTTCCTGCCAGACACTTCTGAGGTAGGTGACTGTGAGAAACAAAGCCTTGAGTGATGTGAGAGGTGTGGATTGTGCAACAGTCTGCCTTGCTTACATTGCCTAGTTTCCATTTATGAAGGCGGTGTTAAATATCATAAGTCATTCTTCTACAGAACAGAAATATTTTCATGCTTCATTCTCTTCTGATATTATGTGTATAATATAGTAGTTCTTCAGGGGAGAGAGGTTTTGACTCAGGAGACCTGGAGCCATCTGGCCAGACTGAGCCTTTGTTTTCACAATTATAAGAGAAAATAGTAGCGGGAGTGGCATGGGCTTGCATTTTTTTTTAACCATGGTAACTATGCGTGGGCAGTGCTGGCAAAACAGTGAGCACAAAGTATTTCTGTTTTGCTGAGGTAAACTTGCTGAGGCAAGACCTGGATCTCCGAGACTGACCTTGTGTTTAGTTCCCTAGAGGTAGAATTTCTTTTGCCTTATTCGGCAGTGCCAAACAAACCTGAAAACTTGAGGCTGTAAAACCAGCTTGAAATTGACTTGCAAGCATTTGAACTGTGCTTGTTTGTTTGTTGCTGTATGAGCTGTTACTCTGCAGTGTGAAACAAAGTTATATGGCTGGTGTCTAGTAATTTTCAAAATATTTTTCACTTTCTTTTAGATCTGTTTTTAATTAACATGCATATATGTGAGATTTCTGGTTACACTGGATGTAATGTCATACTTTGAAAGCAGGCTAGCGTAACATTTTAAAGGATTTAACTGATAGAGAGGTCTACTTTGAATTTCATCAGAGTTGAAGGAATTTGGAAGGGTTCGCAAAGGTACTGAATGCC
This sequence comes from Sakesphorus luctuosus, assembly GCA_013396695.1. Taxonomy (NCBI): domain Eukaryota; kingdom Metazoa; phylum Chordata; class Aves; order Passeriformes; family Thamnophilidae; genus Sakesphorus; species Sakesphorus luctuosus. The sequence goes on along the minus strand of VWZD01007356.1, from coordinate 34,662 downwards.
GCTCTAGAGTTCTATTTCTCAGTCTTAGTGTAGTTGAAAGATGTGTATTTTAACTTAAATGGATTCTGCTGAATAATGAATAATCTCCAAGGAGATGTTTGGGGTTTTTTTCCAACAAGAAAGCATGATTGTTCTGCAGTGTCTACACACAGCTGCTAAGGAACATTAGAAATTAATGTAAAGGTTGATAAAGACTCATTGCTGACTGTTCTAGGGAAAAAGTGCTCAGATCATGTAGTTTAACCACAAGAAGCTGTTTATTGATTGATTTATTATTTTGATGTAAATAACAATCAGGGAAACTGTATACTTGGGATTAACAGTAGGACTAGAGCAGATAAACCAGAGTGTCAGACCATTGGAAATATTAATAAACATCTACGAATATCTAAACACTTTGTAGCTATTCCTGAAAAGTTCTAATCCCTTCCTTCCCCCACATGGTTATTGGCACACAAGCTGCATGAGCAGTGTGGGTTCCAAGCAATGCTTGCTCTTCCAGGAATGTGAGTTTACCCAATTACATGCCCCTCTGCCTGGTGGTATGGATGTTCCAGCCTTATAGCAGGGCCCCTCTCTACAATGTGCTAACCTGCAAACCAGGGGTAAAGTGTGTTCCCCATCCCAAGTCATGCAACCCACCCGAGCCATGGATCCCCCATTTCCTACACTCTGAACTGCTGCTGGGCCCAGTGGAGTCCTTTTCAGGGCTGTCTGGTTAAAAGACTCTCCTTTTGACAGGAGAGTCTGTGAGACAGTTTGGGGTGTTACAGTCACACACCTGTTGCACTTATGTTCCTGACTTTCCAATTGCCATCCAGGCCATGTGGGTCTCCTCTTGATGATACTAATCTTAGCATAATTTTGTCTGCATGGAACACTAAATTGTTATATTAGCAACTTACCAGAGTATCAGTACTGTCTTTTCTTGTGTAGCTTTCTGTGCTTAATTGATGATTTTGTTTTAAATATACTAAATTGTAAATTTTAATACTTTGTTGTGTATATCTTACCATTTGACTGTCTAAAGCATTGTATATGGGGGAAGAAGGTTATTTTGTAATTTTAACTGTCTGAAGCTACTTATAACTGTGGTACTGGAACCATACTCGTCGTTTTCCAGCTGCAGTTGGGGGAAACATCTTCATTTGCAGTTCTGTCATGGGACCTTGTTTGTTAACATGCTAAGCATGTTGGTTTCTAAGGCATTATATTCCAAGTTGTTAGTGGCCTGTGTAGAGCTCTCATCCTGTGAGTATTTTATATCCATGTTTTTCAGTAATGTAAAATCTGGGGCATGGTTCTGGCTCTGTTAAAATGGTTTAGTCCCCTGTGCTCCTCTAGAAACACTTTTGCCGCAAACTGATTAGAGAATGCTTTAAGCACACTGCTTTTGTGTCCCTCTTTCAATGCTGTAGTTTGGTAATGAATTACTGAACTAATCTAACTGGGGTTTCGCTTCCACCCTGCCTTAATATGCAATAAAATTCAAAAATGCTGAGCTAAATAGAGATTGCTCTGATTTGAAAGCCTTTGGGACTGTTATATTGGAATTGCTTATATGTGTAGGTTGACTTTTTTGAAGCACCATATATCCTTTCTCAGTAATTTTAGACTTCAAAATCATTGAAGGTGGAACTTGGTCTCCTAAAGTACCCTAGGCCCATATATTCAAATGTTTTGACATTTATTAAAATCAGTCTTTAATGTGACATACATTCTTTCTGCATCTCTTAGTCAACATCATGTGTTTTGTGAATAAAAAGACAGTTGACATCTGGTGTGGACTTAGTTTTTTCCAGATTGATCAACTTTTGTTCCAAGTAGACTTAGATTTACTCTATTAAACGTTTTCTTCTGTCAGTCTGCAATAGATTAATTCTGTATAAAAATGATAGGCAGCATCTTATAGGCAGCTATAGATAGGCAGCATCTTACATAAAAGTAGACTTGACAGCAATGAAATTTAAATTATTTCATACCTTGTCAGTAGATGACCTGGCTGAAAACTGTTCCTGATTTTAATAACTTAGTTTTTTATGAATCCTGTTCTCTTGAAAAGTCTTGCAAAAAATCTGTCAGCCTCCGTGGGTCTGTTGTGAGGTTTACATTTTTGTCACCCATTGCTGGAAAAAATTGTTGCAGGGGATTGATTGGTTTTGACCAAAATTACCAAGCAAGTTAAGAAAGTATAGAACAAACAATTGGTTTGTTCTGTCAAAATAATTTATTTTATTTAGGTCATGATTCCCCCAAACAGAAGAACATCATGTGACTAAACTGACATAATGTTTGAGCCAAAGGAGGAAGCAAATAAGAATAGTTGCCCTTGAGCTGTCTCACCTTTGCAGAATAGTGAATGTATGTATTAATGTGATTGCAGTGAAATACAATCATGGAGAGTCAAGCCTTGAATGTAATGAAATCAGTGCACTTTTCCTTCTTGACAGTAACTCAGTTTCCCACATTAAACTCACTGTCAGCATTGTGCTTGTGAACCAGTGGCCTCTTAAGTATTAGGTGCAGGTTCATCATCTTCACAGGTGTAATTGCTGGATTAATTGAAAGAGCCATGTTTTGCTTTTTCACATATAAGTTAAGAACTTTAGAGGAATCACCTCAACTGTTCAGCTAGAGATTTAACCAATGTAAATGGGGGGTTTTTGTCTCGACTTCAGTCCTGTTCTGGAATCCCACAAAGCTGGGAATTTCAGCATATGACTTCATATGTTGCCAGACTTGAAGTCCTATCAGAAAACTGTCTTATTTAGCACTTTTTGTTGCTTACCTTTCTCTTGTCTGGCGGAAAAAATAATTCTAATGGGGACCTGGCAGCTTTGTGAAGAAAGGCAGGTGGGTTACATTTTCTTTCCTTGGTGTGGTTCTAGTTGTCTACTCGGAAATCCAGTATTATGTAATTTAGTTTCTGCATGGAATACTGGATGATGAGGATGATTATTTATTATTGGAAAGCATAGTTAATGTAGAACTTAGTAAGGTTTACTGACAGCTGTGCCTCTGAACTGCATGTTACACATCTTCTGGGGGCAGTTGTCTACCTCTAGATTTAATTTTTTTTTTTTCCAGAAAAGAGATGATTTTGTTCTGTTAGTAAAGAGGTTGCTAGAGCCATGTGCAGTCTTGAAAATAGATCCATAGCTCTATAGATTTACACGGGGACACTATTATTTTCATTTAGTCAGTTCCTGCATCGTTCCTTGCTTGCTTTTCTGAATGCTTCAGTTAGTTTTGAATTGATATCAAGCACTGTGGTGCTCTTTGAAAAACCGATTTTAAGTCAAAGCCTCTATCCTCTGAAGTAACATAAATGAAAAAAAGGTGGGAAAAGTGTCATCCAACTTTGCTTACTGAATGCCTCTTTTTAGGATATGCAGAAGTATTAACCATACCCCAAACAGTGTGTATGTTCTATCAATACTTTCCATTGTTTCAGCAACGTTATATTTCACTATTATATCCTGCGTTCTTGGATGGAGTTTTTATATTCCTGTGCCTTAAGACCCATTATTTGATAGTTAAATTAGGTTTCCAGCCATCATATACATTATTTTTGTGCTTCATTCATGTTCCCATGTAACACTGGTTGCACAGTGTCAGTCGGTGTCATTTGACCCTTGTCTTCGCAGGCACAAGAAGTGTAGTATTATCAGCTGGGTAGTTGTACTGCTTAACTAGGTCATGATCTAGCAGTTTGACTAAGAGAATGCAAACAGCATTATTGACTTACCAAGAACACAGAGATATGTATGTCTGTACAGTTGAACAGCCGCTCTCAAGTTCCTCCTTAGGTTAGTGTAGACTTACTTTACAGCTTACAAAATAAATGTTAAAAGCTGAGCTCATTTAGAAAGATAAAAGCTTATCAAACCTCTTCAATCATACCTTCTTCATGTTCACCTAATTCCTTTTTTTGTCTTGTACTGCTAGAGGTATAAAGCCTAAGGCCTAGTGGTCTGCTCTTTTACTGACTTGCATTCATGCACACACAAAATCCTCTTACCAATTTGGATGCCTTCAGATAAGGGGAGTGTTGAGGCAGTCCTACCATTTAGAAGTTCTGGAACTAAACTCATGGTAGATACACAAACTGTCTTTAATATAGTGGTAAAAGACATTGCTGGAATTGATGTCGCTGGGAACTTTTCAGTTCTAAGATCAGACTGAGCAGGAATAATGTGGAGTTTCTGCTCATAACATTTTATAAGTTTGTTTTATTTCTTAATTTAAATTCTTAAACCTCTGCAGAGCAATTTGCATTAGATTTCTGTGATGTTAATGTAATTTTAAGTACTTTCAGTAAACTTCAGTTTACCATAGACCATACAGTAACTGAAACATCCTTTCTGGGGCTCCCAGTTAGAGCAGTTTAGATGACTGGGCACATTTGATGCCAGTGTAGTTTCAAGTCGCTTGACTGGTCTCATCTGTACTAAGTACCATGTCTAAACAATTTCACACCTTCCAGCAAGGGTAGAGATACTGAAGTTCGTTTTCTATAAAAAATAAGTAGTACATTAGAGTTTTTATTTAAGAAGATTCTCATTCACTGTGGAGTAAAATGCAGTATATTTTGGATGTACACAGTGCACTTTACTAAATGAACTGTAAGACTGTGAAAACAACAGTATAAAAATAAAACTGAACCTCTCTTGCATAATATTAAGTTCCACATGTGGGGTTTTTTTTGTTACTACTTTAGTGAATTTAAGCAGTGCGAGGAACTTCTGTTTCTTTACTTGTCTTGAGTTGTGGATTTGTCATAAACGCTGTAGATTATATGCTTAAGCATTCAAAGCAACATCTGAGACTCCTCAATTGTCTGTGTATAAATGCATTTACATTGCTAATAATAGCACAGTTAACATTTTTCCCTTATAAACTCACCATGTTGAACAGAGTGGGACAATAACTTCAGAAGTTCGAGTTGAACACTGTGTATCATAACAGTCTTGTTTTCATTCTTGCAGATCAGCTGCCGATTGTGATCAAAAGTGAAGGCGTTTAAACTCCTGAACTTTGTACATTGTGTTCATATGGACAGTCACTTTCATCTGCATGTGCTTTAGCTGTTCCTGGAGCCATAAAATAACACATTTTTAAAGTTTTATTTTTTGTGGTAAAAGATGGAGGAAAGAGTTTGGGTGAAATTTTTTTTGTTACATTTTGTATTTTGTGTGACCTTTCTGGTCTTCAAACTTATATTAGTTTGCAGTGTTCTAGGAAAATATTAATGGACTGTGTTGCTGTATTGAAAATATTTGAGTAATCGCTGGTGAGTTAGGAAACTCCTGAAAAGGAATCAGAGCAGTGCTAGTATGAAATAGAAAATGGAGTGCCTGTAATCTGCTGTCATACATATGTCAAAATGCAGATTTTGCTTAGACCAAGAGTGCAGTGAAGTCCTGTGACCTCATGCCCTGGCATGTGTGTCCTCCCTGAGTGGTAGGAGTGTATCAGAGTTCCAGACCAAATTACAAAGTAAGTATGAAAAATAGATCCTCTGAGCCTTACACATTTGGTTTGAAGAGGATACATTAATCTTTACAATTCCTTGGCCTTTCCAAACTACTTCAGTAATTTTGTGGGTTTTTAGATGGTGCACACGTCTAAAACTCTTGTTAAGAAAAGAAAAAATAATTCTAATAATTTAATAAAGCAGAACTTTGAAACAGTATTTTCCTTGCTGATAGGATGCGTAGTTCTGAGTAGAAAATAGGCCAAAAGTTGTGTGAGAATTAAAATAGAATTAATTCATTTTATTAATAGTAATTTGGGTAACTAGTAGGAAAATCCTAGGGAATGAAAGTCTCTGGCTTGGTGTATTTGGGAAGTTGCCTTGGCAGGGATAGTACTGAGGGTCACATAACCTCGGTCAAGAGGGTTCAGCCAAGGAGTCCAGCCAAAGCAAACTGGAGAGAGTTTGTGTAGAAATTTGAATGAGAAATACTGTGGACAGTATAACTGAATGTAAGAAACTTTTTTAATTCTAAAATACAATGTGAAGTCACAGCACTTTCTGACTTGCTAGCTAGAATGTGTTTTACCTCATCCATTTTTCACAAGGCGAGTAACCAGCAATTAATCCATGTTGTGCGAAAAGGATTATTATTTAGAGCAAAGTCTAAAATCAGTGTTATTTCCCCACTTGTTTCATGAGTTTTTGATTGAATTCCTAATCTGAGTCCTGTCAATCTGTGTGGTCCTTCTCATGTTTACAGTACCCAGGCAGTGATTTGGTTAACTTCTTAGTGCACTTTACACTTCATTGACCATTACAGTGGAGTTAGAGAATTAATTTATAGTTCAGTGTACTCAGGACACTGAAAATTATGATTTATAATCAGTTTATAGGTTATTTGAACAGTATTTTCATAATTCAGTGCAAGATTAGTCATGTTTCAAAGTCAACGCTGGAAAGCCACGTGAAGGCAAAGAGTATAGTTTCTTGTTCAGCTGGATTTTCTTGAAAGTACTTAAGACAGGAAAACTTCCAGGAACACCTGAAAAGTTTGTATTAAAGTATGGAAATAAATTTTGAAGAAATCAGATAAACTTTTCACCAGCTGCTTTTGTAGTGCTGAGTCTTACGTTTAGAAACTGGAGTTCGTTTATTAGTTACAAGGTTTTGGTTATAATACTTTTGAAAATCAGCATGTGACTTGCTGAAAATACATGAAGGACTCATGGAAGTCTGAAAAGGCACTTTACAGTACTGCTTAATTAGTTTTAAGCAAACTTCAAGGCTGAGAAGAGAATTTAACCTGTCAGAATTGGGCAGTGAAAGCTGCTAAAGCACAGTGAATGAAAGCTACTGAGTTGTTTGCTTTGGCTGTCAAAGAAAGGCTGTATTTCTTGGTTAATGACTGAGAGAGAGGTTTTGTGTGTTTGGTTGTGGGTTTTGGAAAATACTGTTGCTCAGTGGCCAAGTTTCACTAAGTTGTACTGAAAGTTGTCATGTGTTAGGGCAAAATAATAAGGACCAAAGAACAGCTGGAAAGGACATGAGTCTACCACATGCAAATAATTTGACAATCTGTATACAGAGAATGCAGAAACAATTTAAAAAATGCAGACTGCTCCTGCTGGCAATAAATTCCCTTGTCTACAACTAGAGCAGCTTGAGGCAACTCAGTGATACGCTTTTTATCAGTTGCTTTATGTTCATATGCCAAAGAAAGGAAATTAAATATATATTAAGAAACTTTAAGTAGTTACCTTTGTGCATAAGGAGATTTTTTTCATGTGATCACTTACATACATATAATATTATTACATGTGAAATAATAATACTTAGACTGTTATAGTCTAAAGAGTTAGTAGGTGCTTTTCAGAGGGTTTTTTACCATGTTTCTTTATAAGTGTAGCCTACGCAAGGACAAAAATCCTGCCCCCACTCCATTTTCTTGATCCAGTCATTGAAGAACTGTTCTAATAGTCATATAATATCTGAACTGGAATTTACTCTCTTTTAAAGAAAACCAAAGCCACTTGGCTGCATTTAGACTATGGTAATGTCTACTGTAGAGCAAGTATTATAATTAAAATGATTAAACAAACCTATCACCTTAGACCAAACTTTTTGTAAGCTATTTAGCTTGTATTTGTAGAAGGAGTTTTGTTTTCTTGAAAACATATTTGTATGCTGTAATCTTAACTTGTTCAGGTTTCACCTAAACCAGATGCAGTTTACACTGTGATCCTAGACTATCCTATTACTAATTAATTAATTATCCTATTACTAATCCATGGGAAAAAAATACTGCTTTCTGCTTTAAGACATTGTCTTCCAGCATTCAAAAGCTGATAAATGAATGGTGGTGACTTTGTGGGTTTTTTTTCTCTTCACTATAAGTAGCACAAAATAATATAGGGGGATAAACTCTTAAAAAAACTACTGAAATAGAAGAAAGTAGTCTGGATGCATCGCTCCTCTGAAGTACAGCTAAATTTAGTGGAGAAAATGCTCCTTCTCTGTTATTATCTCTGTTTTTTCCATTTTTTTTCAAATGTAAAAATGAAACTGTGTTTTTATGTCCTTGGAAAAACAAAGAAGTGAGTTGTTTAATGCAATATGCGTTGACCATTCACATGCTGAAAGAAAAGCATCAGAACCCTGACTCTGCCTCCTCTTCTGTCAAAGGCAGTGATGTCCTGGATCTGATAGTAACTCTGGCTGAGTCAGTCTTTGATCCCTGGCCCTGAAATGTTTTGAAGTGTTGTGTCCTACACGCTGCTGAAGATCACTTGTTCACTGAAACTAAGCAAGCAGCGGTTTTCCACCTTGGGTGCCGTTATTCCTTCTTCCTACTTGGTCTCTTGTGTATGCAAACACACTACAGCAGGACTAGGATGGTGCTGTGGTGTAAAGGAGAGCACTCTGGACTCTGAATCCCAAGGTCCTGAGTTCGAGTCTCAGTGGGACCGTCCCCTGGCAGTTCTATGCCTCCCTGCCATCCCATCCCGTCACATCTCGGATGCTCAGCAGGGTCAGCCCCGGTTAGTACCGGGTGCTGTGACAGTCCCGAGGACTTCACTGTCACTGTCCAAGCTCGCTGGGCTGTGGCAGATGGACCTCAGGACTTAAACGGTGGGGCCAGTTCTGTGCACGCTGTGCCTCACCTAAAAAATCCACTGCACAGGCTGGAAGGGCACATCCACGTGGGGAGAGCCCTTCCCAAAGCTTCGTTCTCGAAGTCTGGCCATACAGCAGGACTACACTATATTCTTAGTTACAGTGTTGTGTGATGAAGGGGATACTGGTCCAGATCTGTGTCAACCTCTTTCTCCTCCTACCAATGTCCTCTTCGATAAGTCAGTATGTTCAGTGAATTGCTGCTGCACTGCACTCACTGCCCAGTTTCTCTGACAGTCTCTAAAGAGGCTACACTCATAATGCCTGAAGGAAAGGCTAAGTTCCCTCCTTTGTGCATAGTATTTGTTTCCGTCTTTGAAAATATTTACATGTAAATCTAGTCTGTGTATAGTTAATCAATAATGTTCTTGGAATTTGGCTACAGTGGCCAGAGACATAACTTGCCTTGCTTCCTTGCAGAAATTTTCTTGTTTCTCAGTAAAAAACGAATGGTGGGATAACAAATGAATCTGCTCTGATGGAAGTTATTGAGGTTGGTTATGTGGATTCTGTTGCATTGGAAAAGAAGCACCATGAAGTTGACGGGGAGTTGTTCTCAAATGTCTGATGTCATTTCACATCAGCAAACTGACCTGTGAGTGTAGCACCAACATACTTTATCAAAGTAAGTTTAATCTGTTCATACTTGGTTTAAGAGTTTATGTTGTGAGAGTGATTTGTTTAAATAAACATCTTTTTAGAGCTTTATTAACCGGTAAAATAAACCTTAAAGTAAGCCTAAATAAACACCTCTTTTTTAGAGGTTTATTTAACCTCTAAAATGGGCTTTGCTAGTGGAAAATGTCAAGAACTGTTTTTTGTGTTCATGATTAAGATATGGCTCATTTATTAGTGGGAAGGAAGGGTGTGGGCAAGATTCTCTTCAGATCTTTGACAGAAGCAGACCTAGGAAAACTTTGTAACAAATGGCAATAATCATATATTTTCAAATAATCCGCTGATAAAGGTGATTTGCTTATTGGCTTTATTTACTAAAGCGTCGTAACTTTTATCTTTGGAATTACAGTTGAGAGTTATAACACCAGATATGCTTGCAGATACTTGCCTAACACTTTATTGTTATGAACTTGTAGTAGAAATTGCTATTGTTTACATTTTTCTAGTGAGTGAACAAAGTTGGTGGTATTTTCCCCTCCTTTTTTTTTTGGATGGTGGTGGTTGTTTCTCTGCTTAATTTCAGCTGCAGTAGGTGACTTAGTTCTGCGGCAGGAAACTTCATTGCAGAAACTAAGTATTTCCTAGTGTCAGGGGGTTTTTTCACCCGGTGTTGTGTTTCTTAAGCACTTTTACTTCTTTCTGATGGGAACATAGATTTATGACAACACTCCTTAGTGTTGGAAAAATTCATTGCTCTATGAAGAATGGTCCAGAAGAAAGGCAGCTGAAAATTTAAGGACTCAATAAGTGAAGTGGCAGCTGTAAGTTGCAAGTTCATCACTGGTAATTAGTAAAGGAGGAAAACCTAGATATGAGACTTGTAAAGATGGTCACAAACCACCAGTATGACAAATCTTAGCCATTTGATTTTGTCCTGAGGCTTTGTCAGAAGATGTACTTCAGTACAGACTAGAAGTTCTTAATAATGTTATGCATGGCAATGGTGTAATTAATCCTCCTACAGCCAGTTGTGTCCCATTCACGTTCATAGAAGATGACTCGAGACTGGAACAGGTGCAGAAAAGGACTTGGATGGTCAGAAAAACAGCAACAAGAGAAGTGGGAAGAATCCAGCTTGTCTATTAGTCTTGTAGAAGAATGACTGAAAAAATACTGTTCTCATGAATATCACAGGAAAAAATATGGGGGGAGGAATTATTCAAAGGAGAACCTTCATCCTCAGTATTGCATATTCATGTGGACAAGTGATCTGCAGAATCAAGAAAAAAGCTTCTTGCATGTAAAGCACTGAAAAGTGCTGTAGGAGAATTTGTTATCGACAAATCTTTCTGACACAAGATTTCAGATGATATAGCAGATCTTGGTAGAATGTATCTTAGGTTTTCGGGCATTCTGGTGCTTTAAAATCTCGAGATATTTGATTTAAGTGCATGAACCAGCCTTTTAACAAAGTTTTACCAACCTTTTAACCTTTTCCACTTATTACAAGAGCATGGTATTTAACAGATATTTCTGTTCTCAGTCAGTGGCTACAATTAGCTCTCTGTGAAATCAAATACCTTTGTATGCAGAAAACAGATCAGCTGGCAATTTATAGCACAACAGTTGTTTGGTATCTCGCACAGAGTACATAACTTTGTAATAATAGTCATTTGAATAACACCTTCAGTGTATCTACAGGTGTGCTGGCAGAGGGCTCAGCACGAGCCACTTTAGAAGCTTTTTGTTTTACAGTTGATTTTCTGCTGTGTCAATCTGGAATAAAACTTCAGAGATGAGACTTTCATTAAGTAAGCATAGGAAACACATGGGATTTTGTGGTAATTCAGTCTCTTCAGAGAAAGAACTGCTGGTTGAAATGATTAATAATTTCTCTGTAATCAGAGTCTTTTTATTCCTGAAGTCCATGTATAATTGTATATTTGCTAGTGCATATCTTTAGAGTTCTTTCAAAAAGAATGAATTTCCTAGCAACATTTTTGAAGAGACAAAGGGAGAGGGGATGAGAGCTGTGGACTATATGTATCAGCCACAAAGATTACCCAGTTTTTGAATAAGTCCAAATGAAAATTCTAGAGTTTCTTGTGAGCTTTTGAGATTTCTCTGTTTTCCCCTCCAGAACAAAAAGAGGCTGAATTTGGAGTGAGTTAGATAAGAATGTGAGACTGTTGTTTTCCTAATGCATGTAAGAAATTTTAATTGAGAATGCAATTTTTCAATTAAAACCACAGTTCTTATTATGTGTAACCTCTTCTTTATGGGCATGATGAAAATACCTGACACTGAAATACTAAGTCATGAGAATGGATTTGCTAAGAGTCAAACTCCTGATTGGATTACTTTTAGTATTGTCTGAAAGGTGACCAGTAGCTCACTTTACCTGTATGTTAATGAACTTGTTGGGGGGTACAGTTAAAATGTATGTTATTGAGTCAGAATGTTTGGTGGGTACAGTTAAAAATATCTATTATTAAATCAGGGAGTTTCGCAGTGCGTTAGTGACTTAATAAATTCAATTAACTCAAAATTGCAGACTTGGGGTTCATATCATCAATGGAAGTTTAGCCACTGCCTAACAGCAGGGGTAGTATAAGGTTAGCAGGTTGAGCACCTCCACAAGTAGAAAACTTGCAAATTAACAGTTCATCTCATAGTAAAGACTTGAAAATGTGTATGGTAGATAAACTACCTAAGCCAAAAAGTTAAGTACTTGATAAAATCTTTTGCACTTTCTGCTGCCACAGTTGAAGGTCTACTCCCCAAATCGCCCAGCTTCCTGTCCTGAAGCTTTTAGCTTGATTCCTTTTTTCACAAAACCTGACTTGGATTGCAGCAGGATATGTATCAAGCTGTTACTTGTCACTGATTTGAGCAGGTTCACAGCTTGTAGAGCAAAGACTTTTGTTTTCCAACAAGGCTAATTTAACTCCAACTGTTTCATTAAAGCATTGTTATATTTCATCAGCAGGAAGAGAGCAGATTGAGTAAGAGGGGTTTATTTATTTTTATTTTTGTTTAATGTAACAACAGTATACACTGCAGTTACTGGACTTCTTAAATCTATCTTACACTTTTCCTTCTACCCATCAAGCTGTGATAACTAAAGGGAAATGATGCAGTCCATCTGCTCTTCACAGGACTCCACATTACCTACCTGTGAGGGTCTCATTTGGGCATACATAAACTAGCTGTTGTAGCCTCTTCAGGTTCAGACCTCAGAGTTTGTAGCTCATTACATTGTGTTGGAATTATTGATAGGGATGGCACTGAATGAACACTTTCCTGTCCCCTTCCTGCTTTACATACAACTTGTTCTCTGTGATAACTCATTGTTACCACACTGAGAGCCCAGTAGCCATCAAGCAAAGGGGAAGATGCAAGGTAAGATACACATAAAAACTGAACAGAATTCCTTCAGAAAGAGAACTCAGCCCCAAATCATTGTTACAGAAAAGTACCGTGGTAATACTTGGCCTGTAAGTTGGAAATTAGACTTCCTGAAAGGTAGTTTGAAAGGAAAATGAATAAGGGAGTGGAAATGAATCTGTACCAGTAGGCTGTATAGATGAGTGTTAGGAAATTTGTGCATGTCAGAAAACTGACTGTGAAATGTCCCCACAAAAAAATAACACAAAATGTACAAAATTAGACCAGAAGGAAACTTTCTTTTGTCCTTTCAAAACCCACATTGCCATGCAGTTGTTTCATTCGGGCTGCCCTACAAGTGCCATCGTTACCTGCTGGCTTAGGGCAAGTGCTGAGTGCCTGCCCAGTTACAGGCACTAGATATTTATAAGTAAGGTGTGTGTGTGTTTTATTTCCCCCCTGAAGTCTTTTTGCAGTCTGTGTATATGGTGTCTCTCATCTTGTAAAGATGTTAGATTAAAATCTTGTTGTAAACTATGACTTGTTCAAACAAGTTAAAAAGAGAAGTTGCATGTGTTATCCATCCAACCCAGCCCCTCCCTGACCAACAAGCAGCATACTGGATATCTGCTTTGGTTTTGTTTTCCCCAGAGTAGGCAAGGTTCTTTGATTCTGAAGGAAAGAAAAATTAGAAGGTTGAGAAACATTGTCCTAAACTTAAGAAAGAGCCATGGGAACAGTTCATAGGATAGAGATCTTGGTACAAAAATTACAGGTCTATAGTTTTAGTGGTTCCAGCTATGTGGTTTTTAGTTTGTTTGGTTCTTTTTAAGGATAGAGAAAGTATGTACTGTGCATTATTATTTTTCCTTCCCCCTCTCCCTGTATATCTAGGAATAATCATCTAGTTTTTGGTTATTTATTGCAATTTAATTATTTTATTGCAGGATTTTTCTTTCTTGGTACCTCACTTTCTAATAATGATTTCATGGATTCTTGCTTTGTTTAGAAGTCTGAAATATTTTTTAGCCATTCTTGCAAATGTTGAACCTCCTGTGTAGCAGCCATGTAATTAGTTCATCATTTAAGGATGTGCTGCTCAGTGTAGTGTAAGTCAGCTTTTATGGTACAGAACAGAGTTGTGTTGATGAACTATTACAGTTATGCTGTGCTGCCTTCAAGAATCTTTGTGGGAGAAGGGCATGAATAATGTAGCTAAGGTAGATTAACCCTGGCATCTGTGGGAGATGGGCAGACAGAAAGGGAAGTGATTAGATGAGTAATACTCTGCTTTCCTTGTCACTGTAAATTAACATCAGGTAGCTTTCTCGTGTCTTTGCCCACATGCCTTTGATATACCCAAAGATCAAATAATTGTTGTTCATTTCCCTGTTCATAGCAAATTTTCTTACACAACATGAGACAACTCATGTATAAAAATGACTTTAAAATAAGCAAATGTAGCATTTTATTCTGTCAGGTGTGAAAAATAATAGCCTTCAATGTGCAGGCAAGTGAGCTACTTCACAGCAATTGATTATGTGCTACTTCTACCAGGTGGTAAATGTGAGGTAACTCCTCTTTGAACAGGTCACCGAGGCAGATAATGCATAGCATAAACTGTGTCCTGTCTTCACAGCCTGAGGGGGGCAGGGGGGGAGAGAAAAAAAAACTATTAAAATAGAGAATGGAGTGAAAACCATACCCTGACACTGTGTTCCATTTATTTCTTCTTACTATACTGTCTGTGGGCTGGAAAAGGTTCTAGACCATTAGATTACATCCTGCTGGTTTTGAGAGCATCCTGTGGAATTCCCCAAGGGGGGTGGAAGATGTTGACTTCCCAAGTAGACAACTTTAAGAAAGAACATCTCTATGGCTGAAACAAAAGATTTGTAATAGAAGGCATTGGAAGAGGATGGCCTTGCAGGGATCCACCACCATCTTTGGGGCAGAATGTAATTCACATTTTCTTTTCACATCTTTCTCATTTCCCAGACAGGTAGAAGTTTCTGGAATGAAATAAGGTTATATGCCTGTGTATTTATATACACATATATGCAATTTGCACATTTTGTAATTTTCTCCTGGGTTTATTGTAAGTAGTCGTCACTGTTCTTTCAGAAAAGAACTTCATAATCCAAGTCTTCGTTCTGTGAGACGTCTCCAGTATACCTGGAGGTCCCCTTATAGCCCATGGTTTACCCAATCTCACATCATGCCATGCTAATAATTAAAGTGTATCCGTGGTGGCTGCAGCTAATCTTGAGGAATTTCTGTTATCAAGGTATACTTTTAGTTTTTGCTTCCATCAAGGAGGCAGGGAAAGTCCTGCTGTCATATTGTGTGTGTGTTCCCTATGCAATTTCCTTTCATGTGCCAGTATGAACAGTTCAGGCAGATGACTGAAATATAGTTTGATACAGTAAAGGTATTCAGCTGGATAGTATATGATGTGAACACTTCATTTTTTTCTCCAGTGCTCTGAGTCAACCTACTATAAAGGCTAAAATGGGTAATGAACAGTTTTTAGAGTTGGATGAAGATTTCTTCTTAGTGCTAACGTGTCTGACCAAACACCTGAAGTATTTCTCCTGCTCAGGCTGACAGGTACAGTGCTGGCATGATGCAATCAAATGGTCATTCTTAGGGTTGGTTGTTTATTAAGGAGTGACAATTAATGACTTGTATTCTCCCTCTTGTGTGGAAAGCGTGGGAGGAGGAATACTTCATGGACCATGATAGGGATTTCATACCACATCTTACTAGAGCTTATTTTGTTGATGAAAGGTATTGGCTGCTTGATACTGTTTCCATCTCAGTGTACAAGTGTTTGGGTGGCTGCATTGGGTTTGCATGGCAAGATTTTGGTTAAGAGAGAGGCTGCAGGGCTGAGAAGACACCAGAAGCTGCCCCTGTATCAGACAGAGCCAGTTCCAGCTGGCTCCAAGATGGACATGCCTCTTGCCAAAGCTCAGCTTGTCAGCAGTGCTGGTCATGCCTCTATGACAACATATTTCAGAAAAAGTAAAAAATGCTTTCTAATGGCAGTTGTATGTGAAAGAAATGTGAAAAATGTGAGGGAAATGGTCCTGCAGACACCAGGGTCAATGAAGGAGCAAAGGGAGGAGATCCTTCAGGTGTTGGAGCATAGATTCCTTTGCCAGCCCATGGAGATGACCGTGAGGCACCCCTAAGCTGCAGCAGGTGGATGTGCACTGAGGAAAGCTGCAGCCCACGGAGAATCCACACTACAGACCACATTCCTGGCAGGAACTGGCCCTTGGAGAGGAACCCACACTGGAGCAGTTTTCTTTTTCATTGTGTTTGCTCTCCACGTCCTGCTGAGGAGGGGAGTGACAGAGCAGCTTGGTGGGCATCTGGTGGCCAGCCAGGGTCAACCCACCACAGTCCACGTCTGTTTGTGCCTACATGGAAATATACGGGAAGGATCCTGTTATTTTATAGTATGTTTTGAATGAGTTTCATGTGTTTTCACAACAGGCTCACCTCCAGTGTGTGAACAGTTTTTTCTGCCACCAAACTGTTTTTGTCCGAAAGTGAAAGAAATAGAAGATAAAGGAGAAATTTAAGTGCTTTCATCTCCTTGGAATTGGAGCTAATAATGAGACTATGTCAGCCTTTTGGTCCCTTCTCTCACTTACTTCACACAGAGGAAACAAAAGACCCTGAAGTGATGTTTGCTCAGAATTCTGGGATGTCTGAGGGAGCCAGCTTATGCTGTTGGGCTGTTTCAGGCTAGTTAGTGCACTACCTGAGAAGAAATGTTGGGTGCATGTTTCTTACATTTGACTGTGCATTGTTGGGAGGTTACAGGGCATTGTGGTAAAGTAACCTATGTATTCCATAGTGGAGAGATGGATGGAATAGAGTAGATTATGGTTGTTAGGGTGGAATGCAAGCAGGGACTCTCTCAAATGTATCATCTAACTTTGATTTCACTTTTGACCAAATGTTATTGCTGTACTACAGAGAGCTCAAGGATGCCTCCTATTCTTATACCATCTGAGTGAAGGTTGGGGAAACGAATTTGCAGTGTGATTGTTTCAGAATAGACTTTTCTATTTCAGGGCTTGGGACATTAGAAATCAGTGTATATATTTGATTCCTGCAGTAATGATTGCAAGTCAGCAGGCTCATTTATCGTATTTTGAAAACTGTGGTGGGCGGTGGGTTCATAGAAGTGCCTGGCGATGTTTTTAAAGTGTACCTTCCTGATTCTGTCCTTTCATCCTCTCTGGATGGTCTCTGAAAGAAGGAAACGGTGAAACACCCTTTCAGGGTGTTGGCCAAGTTCGTGAGATCGGGACCCCCTCTAGTGGTGACAGGCTCCACGAGTTGCTGCTTTCAGCTGCTTCAGTCCTCTTTTCTTTCCTCTAAACCCTAGGTTTAATTCCTCACTGTGTTAGCTCTGTAACTTGCCTATGTATTATACACAGTGGTAAAGGAGAAACATTTGATGTGTTAAATCATAGCAATTAAAAGAAAAGTGGATACAAAAGTACATGTACAATCACTTTGAGATTTCCTACATCTGTCATGTAAACTTACCTTAGCTGTGACTTTGATGTGGAGATACTTAATGTTAATTCTTAAATTAATCAATGGGAGACAGATGGAAAAAGAAAACATACTGACAGTGCTCAGAAGTCGTACTTACCAAGTGTATAAAACAGCAGAATTGCTTCATAATCTGTTCAAAATATTTGTCTTGCAAAGTCTGTACACTTTTATGTCTGTCGCCTTGAGACAGATGCACTTTCTGCAGGTTTTGAGTCAGCAGTCTTACAGGTTGACTCAGGAGTGCTGTCAGTGTCTAGATGTTACTGTTTTATATTATTTCATTGATTAATATTTCATCAGCATTGGAGCTATTTTTTCAATGTGATACAAATCGTACTTTCAGAAAGAAAAACTTTAAATCTGTGTATGACTTTGAGTCCATTTTTTTCTTATATGGAAGTGTAATTATTTTTACTTTACTGGAAGTTCTTTGTCTTCTGTTACTTATTATTCTGTCTGCTAAATAACTGAAATAGAAATGTCTCGTAGTGAAGAAATACCCTGCATTCTTTGTGGCATAATTGTCATAAACAAAGCAGAATGCGGTTGATGCCAGAGTCAGTGGGTGTCTTTGCTGCCTCTTTTTCACTGGTGCAGCATCACTGTCAGTAGAAGTTGCTGACTGCAGTCAAAGCTGGACGCTGCATTAACTCTGGCAGGTAGAGAGGACAAGTAGCTGAGACAAGGTGTGCAGCCATGAATATAGAGACAAGTTGCAGGGCATATCTTAAAAGTGTATAGCACTTCATAGTTGCATTAGTGTTTCATGGTTTAGATAGCATTTGTCTGAAGAATGGTGCATTCTCCTACCATTTAGGAGGAAAAAGTGGCTGAAGGCTAGAACAAAGTAATTGTTTCATTAGAGAGCATTGACTGTTTGATTGGTTCTGATAGGCACAATTACATTGATAATAGTTGATTTGCCTTCTTTGCCAAGGTGGAGTACAGTGTTACCAATAACATGAAGTGCACTTAAGTAGATATTCCAAAGGGACTCCAAGATGCCATGCCATCAATTTGTGGCTTCAGTTATCACTGAAGATACACCTCGCTAATAAGGAAAAACAAGCTTCCTAAAAGCCTGATGAAACCATAGGTAACTTACAGTATAAAAGTTAAAGCTCCATATAGTTATGTCTTATATAGACTTCATAAGGTATTTTCTAACATTCTTATTTGCATTATGAAATTAGGGTTGAACTTAGTATTTTCTTTAGGCTTTTACAGTGAATTGCTTGAATTCTTCGTCAAATTCACTTTGGACATCTTATTTGAATACTTTGAATGGTATCTTAGTGCCAGTGCAAGTAGCTTCTTCAAAATGATTCCCATCTTTTATTCATTAGGTGCTGACTCCTACAAGAAAAAGGAACTTGGTGGATTGGAGTTAAGGTTGTTTGGGTGACTATTTTCCTTTGCAGTTTCTTGATTTCAGAGTTTCATAGCAAATAAAGGTGTTTCTTATATATAGATATATATATGTATGTCTTTAAAATTTCCTGCTCAGTGGTGGATAGATGCTTACTTTGCTTACTTGCATGTTTCCAACTTTTGTCTGTTTTAGGTTTGTGTGTTAGAAATATAAACTTACAGTGAATTTGTCTATAATCTGTAATTTGTAAATTACTGCTTTTTAATAAACTGCTTTCTTTCAAATTCTTGGCTTAGATTTCTGGTGTAGTAGTGCATATGTGTATTTACTTAATGAATTACTGTTATGATTTAAAGCCTTAAATTGTTTAGCTTTCCAGTGAATAGTCTGCAATTTTAATTTAATAATGTACTAATAACTAATATTAAATAGGATCGTAATCACTGGAAAGTGGTATAATGGGAGCACTTTGGTAGCTTTAGCAAAAGAAATGTAATCATCTGACTTGTTGTATTATTCTGGTTATTTTGACAAAACCATTTTGGTTTCTGCACCGGCAGCATGTTATGCCACATTTAAATGTATAGTGGCACTTGGTTATCTGGCTGTAAAGTGTGAAGTCAGAAAGGTCCCAGTCAGTGGTGGTACTTTGTTTGTGGTGGACATGCTCAGAGCTACAGGAATGGAAGGTTTTATCCCAAGGATGGAGGCCAGCTATTACTGGTGAGATGGCTCTGTGGTCCCTGGCTGTGCAGTGTGCCAGTCACCAAAATTGGGCTTGGAGTTTTCCCTTAAATGCTTGTTTAGCAGTCTGAACGTTTTGCTTTTTATTGTTCTCTCCCAGCTAAGGAAGTGCTTATTTTGTGTAGTTCCTGTCTAAGTTCCAGCGTAGTAACAGTTCTCATACAAAAGCCATGTCACTGTGCCAGAATTCTGCCGACTCTTTTAAAGATCCAAGATTCCTTGTAATATTTTTCTAAACTGGCTTGCTTATTTTTTTGTGTTCTATTACTTTATTTTGGAATTTTAACAAACTTGTTCTTGGCAGGAAAAGATGAAGTGAAGCCAGATGTAGTTTGAAAATGTCTTGGTGTCACAAATAATGAATGAAGCATGTAATTTATTTAAAGAAAAAAGTTCACTCTAGTGCATGCCCCCACCCCATGTCTGTTGTTTGATACTTGTGTTACCAAATGGTGAAACAGGAAATGGGAAATAGTCACCTAAGGTGAAACCTACCTGTACTGTCTTGGCAACCATGAAATGTCCTTTTACTGTCATAGATTCATTAATTCATTAGCTCTCCTTTGTGTTAGATATCAAAAGCAAATTATTCCAGATTTCTTTAAGCAGCAGCAAATTCCATCCCTCTGGTCATTTTTGTTTCTGTAGCAACAGCTAGTTTGTATAGTATCTTCATTATTATTAACTAACATTAAGTGTTATTAATCAAATTAGTGAAGTAAGGGAAATGTACAGAGTTCGGGAAGTGTAGAGTTAAAAATTTACAGGAAGAAAGTAAATGTTTGCCAATTAGTTGTTTCTGTATTTTAAAAATATTTGCAGAAGTTGTTTAAAAGTTTAGTTTCTGCATTCTTCCTTTTTCCTAAATAATACAAGAATTACTTTGCAAAATAATTTTCAGGAAGTTTGTGAATGGTGACAAACCCAGCATACATTCATACTGTTTTTCTCAGTATGTTCAAAAGTTTTTGCAGTTTCCTTAAGGCTTAATGCATGTATTTTATTCTAGAACTTTTATTTCAGGTTAACTCCAACTTTATACAGACTAACTGTAAAATGAAGAAATTTGAGACAAAAGTACCTTTGTATTAGGCAGTATCAAAATAATTTTGTCAACTTAAAGGTTTCTGTACCTGTTTATATATGCTTTTAAGGTATAGTACGAAATTGTTATGCAAGCTGTTTTCCTTTTTTTTTCTGACAATGTGTGCTTTCCTGTATGGATTTTTCAGAAAGCTGCAGGGCTTTCTTCACAGCTGCATCCTGTTGAGAGGCTCACATTCATTCTACGATTGAATGAAAGCAATCTATTTTCTTCTTTTACTTCCGTATCATCAGGGAAGTCTGTTTTTGGCAATAATTATACCACTAGTTAAACATGTGATAGGCATTCTGTATGTCAGATTCCATTCCAGTACAAAGACAATCAGATTTTGTAATTATGATAGCTTTTATCATTAAATTATAGTAGCAAACTTCTGCTTTTTCTATTAAGTTATCTTACAGGGGTGTTAACTGAAATATGTAGTTTTTATTCCTCTGACTTACTCTGTGAATAGATTAGATTTTTAAAATTCTTGTAATCATCATAATTTAGGAAGCAACAACAGATACAAGTGTTGAAATTATCTTAGGGTATGATAACTAGGCAGTAACAAATAGTTCACTTCCTTTGTTGTGTAGGTAGTGTATTCTATAAGCTGTGATCCTGAGGATGACAGGAAGGAATTTGTCTGTTACTACCTGTATGTTTTTTATTTGTCTTTCTTCAGTTTAACAGAGTCAAAACCTTGAGAAAAAAGAATAGTACTAAAATATAAAAAGATTAAAAGCATTTATCTGTCATAGCACTGTCTGTTTTAGGAGTAGGATCAATCTAGTTGCTGCTTCACTTCTTTAAGGTACTAGAATTTTTCAAAGGTGAGTCAGATATTGTGGCAACAACTTCTTTGATGTGAAGATAAAATGAGAGCAGGCATGAAGATGGCATTAGGGTGGCAGGCTGCAGTTTTAGTAGCTTGAGAAGAAGTAACATTTTTGTGTTCACAGGTTTTGATCTGTGTATCATTGGAGGAGGATCAGCTGCAGGATGGGCTGTCACTGTCAGTCTACCATTCAGTGCTGTGCAGGTTGTCTTCAGCCTAGATCTGAAGTTCAGTTCACCGTTCTGAATTTTGCTGCTCCTTCCCCTTTAAAGGAGGAAGTGAGCATCATGTTCATGCCAATGCCACCTCAGAAAAGTGTGGTGTGACACAAGGAAGGTTTTCTTTGCAATTGAATTGTAAAATATGAAGAGCCCTTGAATGATTAAAAAAGTTATAGGGTGGCTGTATTCTCTTCATATCTGGTACTAAACATAGCCAGGAAGGCAGGAGAGGGAACCAGTGGTGGCTTTTTTTGGAATGCCATGCCAGTAAACAAGTGCTCAGGATAAATAGAAACAGTGGAGGTTTAAAGCACTGAAACAGAGAAACATTGAAGAGCTTTCTCCTGCTTTGAAACAGCCAAATAGGGAATGGATGTATTCACAGAATCATATAATCACAGACTATTCTGAGTTGGAAGGGACCCACAAGAATCATTGAGTCCAACTCTTAAGTCAATAGCCCACATGGGGGTTTGAACCCATGACCTTGGCATTATTACAACCAAGTTTTAACCAACTGAGCTGATCTCAGCTTTAGTTTGATGTCAGAAATGAAGGGGAGGAGAAGCTGAGGTAATGCTGCATGTAACCACCATCAAAGCCTGGTAAGAGAAAGCAGAACAATTCAAGTGCTGCTGTTGTATGCTAACTTAGAAGTGAATGATTTCGGCTGAGATGCTCCATTCAGTCATGCTGCCGTTTGGGTCAGCAGGGCTGCTCTCAGTTACTGCCATTGCACGCCATCACTTGTTGTCTTTGTAAAGGACAGAGTAATGAAACCAGCTTCTTGCTGGAAGCAGAGTGGAAGCTGGCAAGAATAGAACGTGCTGAATTTCAGCTCACATTGCAGGAGATGAGAACAAAACTAAAAAATCCTTTTTACTGATGGTAGTTTTGAATTCAAGCCATATTTCTGCACAGAAAACTGACAAGTTTGGAACTGCAAGGGAAGTTAAAAAGTTCCTCAGACTTCTACCTGTTTGCTCACAACAAGGAAAAACTTGCTTTATGGTGCTAAAGTGAGGAGTCAGATCATCAGGGCTCTGGAAAACAGCTGCTATACTTGGGCTGCTTTTCTCTTTATATAGTTTAATTAAGTAAGCTTTGGAATAAACATTGAAAAATCAGAGAGGAGACTTAAAATAGCACCAGTGAAGAAGTGAGAAGATAATTAAGTTCTGTTTTTAATTTCCCATCGACATTTCACTTTCTGCCTAGGCACATTCCTGTTTCTTCCACTTAAGGCAGGTGACCCTTCTTCAGGTCAGGTTATCCATCTGGTGGCTTGGGTAGGTGGCATTTGTGCAGTTTCTGGTGATGAGATGATTGTTGTGTAACCCTATTTAAACAATTATTTGAACCTGGTTGATTCAGTTGGATGCTGACATGCATTATTATTTTATGACTTGAGGTCCCATCAGTATTATGATACCTTATTCTTCATGTGGTGGTAGTTAAGGAACAAAGCTCAGTGACATTTCCTATTGATTTTTCTTTGTGTCTGTTCTTAGAATGAGAAATGAAGAAAGAATAACTGATTGAAAGTCAAAAGCTCTTGTTCTATAGGTACAAGCATTTATATGGGGGATTGGAATCTATCACTGTTGTCTTATATGTACTTAAATCCATCCCTGAAGGCCTCCATAATTTCTGTAGGTAACATTCATTTATAAAAGCTTTAGATCTAGGAAATACGGGTCAGTTTGAAAAGTTACCCAGAGAATGAACAAACTTAGTTATTTAAAGAAATTATAGATGTAATCCTTGTTGTTTGTTTTCTCTCAATGCTATTATTGTTTGCAGATGTCTAGCTGTGTAGTGGCTAAAACTTTTGGTATATTATATGATTTTTGGAATCTACAATTGGTTCTGTCCGCAGATACTTCCTTAGCATGTAGAGTCCTGCAAATAATTACTTTTTATTAGACCAAATAAATCATAATTGAATGTTTGCTCTTTTATAGGCAGTCTCTTCCATTTCAAGATTGTAAAGGTTCACACTACTTTTATTTTGCATAATAAAAATACTGATTTAATTTGCCATCTCCCTGTAGATTATATTTATTCACTTATTTTAATAAAGCATAGCTTTTCAAAGTACATCTTTATGATGGTTCAAAAAAATACTCTCTCTTTTTCTCTTTTCAGATTTATCCAAGAACAGATTAACTGAGGTTCCTACAGAGTTGTGCCATTTTGTGTCACTGGAAACACTAAATCTCTACCACAACTGTATTAAAAATATACCAGATGCCATAGTAAACTTGCAAATGCTAACTTACTTAAATTTGAGGTAAGTTAAACTTTACCACTTTCTTTTTGTTTGCAAATGTGTAAAGCAGTTTTTGTCTGCACTGTGTATATTTCTGGAAATCTGACTGCATTTTTCATTTTACTGGAAACAGTAATGCAAAAGATAATTAGCTGTAGATACTGCTCTGTATGAAGGCATTTAAATGGCCAAAATATAAAACTAATTATTAAGAGGAGGACCAAGAAATACTAAGCTATTCCTTTCCCATATTCTTCCAACCAATTCAGAATGCTAATCACATCAGCACAATTGTATTCTTACACTTCTGGTGACAAATTCTGTAAACCTTCACATACATTGTGTACTTAAAAACATGAACAGACAGACACAGAGGATTTATGGTTTTTTCCCCATGGGGAGTAAAATGGAAAAGCGTGATGCTTTATCACTAAGACTTTGTCTTATGCAATAAATATAGTTACTACCTATTTAGGAGAAATGGCCAGAAATTAGACACCTTTGACTCCTTTCAGTGAAAAGCCTGTATGAATACTAATCAGTGCAGAGAACTGCTGCTGGTTAAAATGTGAGTGAATGCAAATGTGCTTTTGATGGAGGGCATGTGAGCCCTTTTCCAGCTGGGACAAGATGTAGAGTTTTCTTTGTGATTAATAATGTGAAAACTGTAATAGTGAAAATACAATAATCTGATCTTTGTGAGAATGAGGTTTGAGCAGAGGGTGAAGTGGCACTTGGTCCTTTAAATTCAAAGTATGA
>VWZD01007354.1:30854-78367 GCA_013396695.1 Sakesphorus luctuosus | reverse complement strand
AAAAACATACTTCTGCAAAACACATTATGCCACAAAAGCAAATGCTACTTCTATGGCATATTTAACATATTCTTTTACTTTGACAAGATATATATGACTTGGATTCCTTCAGCTGCATTTTAGTATAGACAGTTGGTAGATGAATAAGCTTAATTAAAAATACCTATTATTGGTAAAAATCTCTCCCACACTCATTAGCCATTTTGGTTTGACTATGAAGACAGCTTCCAGAATAAACCGGGACCCTTTCAGACACACTGCGGTGTCATATCAAATAATCAAGCCACTCTCAGCAAGAAAAGGAAACCAAGAACTTTAACAGATTAAGGACAGCTAAAATCCACCTAATAAAATACTAAGTTTTTTCTTCCAGGTCTTTGTATTTAAAACAAATTCTTATTTAACAACATTAACTGTGGCATAATTAGCACAAGCAAAATCTCACTACGGTACATCGCTTCCTCTCTTTTACCCCTGCATCCTCAGACTACTGAAAAAAGGTTCACTAAATAGCATGCTGGAAATTGAGAGCATGTTGGCACAAATCACATTTTCACCATGTTTGATGCAACTCTGAAATTGGAGTGGACATGCTTCAGACTTATGTGTATTTACTTTAGCTAGACATATGGATTATAGGTGCAAGAGTTTTTTAAATTTTCTTTTGTTTTTACCTTCTGAGCATTTGTCTAATTGATGCAATAAGCAGAGAATCAGTTTAAGCTCAGTGAGTGTTCCTTACCCCATGAAATATCAGGACTAGTATTTAATTCAGTCATGAAGACATGGAAATGAACATAATATCAGGGCATGGGCCTTAATCTTTATGCTTCATGTACAATATATGGGCCAGAAGAGAAACCTACACAGTAATGACAGCACTGAAGAAGCCTTTTAAGGTTTTGAGAAAGCCCAATAGCACTTTAAATAGTAATAGTTTAAAAAAAATTGTAATACAATGCATTTGCTTTTATGCCAGCTTCAGTGGAGGAGACAACAATATTGTGACATTTTCAAAAGCTCAATGCCATGAATTCTTACAGGAAAAAAACAAAAACAACACTGAAGAGGCTAAGTAGATAAGCCATTTCCCCTGCTGTTAATTTTTTGAGACTGGTTTGGTGCCATTCACTGTACATGAACTAATTTCTAATGCAGTTACATCCTGTCTATACATAGTCCCATTTCCTCTATACTCTTTTTTGTGAAGCTGAGGCCACTACAGGCCTTGGGAAGTGTTTAAATAACACAGCACCGATTACGTAATATAGAGAGAATATACATTGAATGTAAAGAAGATGCAACAAATAAATCATGGTTTTTTTCTAATTTAGAGGATGGCTACAGTTCTATTTACTGATCTAAAACACCAAAACTGGAAAGATTTCAGTGGACAGGGAAGAGACATAAAGGAAAAACAGCACAGGAAAAAGGGATTTGGATCAAAGACAAAAATTGTAACATCATCAAATATATTAGAGGTTAACTTATTCTCAAAATTAAGCCAAGCTCATATTAAATAATCAGGGTGTAAGAGTACTTTCACTGTACAGGGAATACCCATGAGGTTAACTGTTTTGCTGAACAGTTATAAAACAAGTTAAAGGATGCCAGTAACTGAAACCATGGTATGCGTTTGTAATGAGTCTATTTAAGCAAAAACTCCAGAAAAAGAGAGGAGAGGAGTAAACAAAGCCTGGTTTTATCTGTATCTTCTCCTTCTAAGGATGGGAAAGACTTTTGTCCTACCATCTCTCTCCCGAGAGCAAACTGAGCTGATGAGTCAAAAATGAAATGTGACCATATTTTTGCTGTCTGTGACCTCAGATATAGGAAGAGAGAATTTTAATATCCACTTCTTTTTCCTACCAGATAACATTAGCACTGCACATTGCTGTTTAAAGGAAAGAAGGTAACTCTTAATACAATATGGCTAAAAAGCCAAAGGTACATACAAGCTCATATTTTCAGATACAAGTAATTATCTGCAAAAACCCATGACTTTATTTCCACTCCAGATGTGCAAGGTCCACTCTGAGTTTTCTAACACATATACCAGTATGCTTACATGTAAAGTGACTGTTCCTTCTGTCACTTCACGTATGGTTTTGAAGATATGGGAAAAGGTTAAACCACAGTGAACACCAACCACTTACAGTAGTCCCTTCAATTTAGCGAGTTAGTTCAGCTTGAGCCTGCCCAAACAGTATTTAGAGAGCCTTGACAGAACCTTTAGAGCAACTGAAGATGCAACCATCTTGAACAGTAATACTCCTAGATATGTAGATGCCCAACCTCCACTTCAATGAATGTGAAATGGACATTAAAATGCCTGTAAGGACCCAAGACCTTGTCCATCCTGCCACTGGGTTACTTTTTTCTCCACAGATCCTGCTGATGTCCTAAACAACGTACTACAATCAAATCACTGGACCACACACTCAATTTGGCAACAAAGCATTAGATGCTACACAGCCATCCTCCATGTCTTTGGATGCACTGTCTAGTTCCATTCATATGCAGTGTAGCAAGTTACAGAGTGGCTGAATTGGCACTCAGTGCTTTCCAGGATCAGAAGAGAGGCTTGGGAAAACTTTAGAAACAGCAACCTTTTATTATCCTTAGCTGGCACTGAGGACAGTTACTCAAAGGAAAGATTTACAGAGCACTGACATGGCCTCCATTGAGAAGCAATAAATAAGAAAAGGCTCAAGTAAAACATTATTTTAAATTTAATATTGGAAGACATTCATTCAGAGAGAAAAAAAAGTCCTATAAAAAGCTTCCTCTAAAATAGTTAAACTGGCCAAGAGTGCTGTCTGAACAGTACCAATTTGCAACTGCTAATGTTAAAAAAAAAAAAAAATTACACTTACCATCTCCAGGCACTGACATGAAATGAGCATCAACTCGTTTTTCATCCTCTCCATAATCGTTCTTTGCCAGTAAGGTATAAGCACCATTATTCAGGTGTGTAGGATTGTCCAGCTGAAGGCAGCCATGGTATTCACTTTGATTGATAACATGTATTTTAGTACAGATGTATTCAGATTCATTCAGTACAGCTCCTTCATAGAACCACTGCAATGTGGGCTTAGGATTCCCTTTCACAGTGAATGGAATACACCAGTGGTGGTCTGGGGTTGGAGATTCAATAAATGTGATATTTGGTGCAACTGTATTGGGAAAAAAGAGTGAAAAACATCAGAATATTCTGAACATTTCCTTCCTCCCTTTCCTCTCTCCCTCCAAAGTAATCAGGGAAGTATTTTTCATTCACTGGTACAAAAGTATCCTACTAGTAGAAATGGTGGTACCTATTTGCAGGATACTTATACAAGAACACACCTGCTCTGTCTAGGGTACTATGCTTGCAACTGAAATGAAGATGTTCTTTGGAAAGAAACAAAACAGACTAGTTTTGAAGACTGAACATGTGTTAAATCACTTGAACCCCATAAGGTGGGGGAAGTGCAGTCACTGAATTGCTGAGAAGAGTTCTCTCTTGGGAAGGAGACATTGTAACTTTGATGAAAAAATGGTGCAGAGGAGTGCTGAAGGAAAACAACAGTATTGAAAATATTTAAAAGTTGACCAAAAGCAAATAGTACTGGAAATATTCAGTTAGAAATTCAAACTTACAGACTATTTTCTTCACAGAATCAAAGCCAGAACAGATTACTTAATTCACTAGATTCTATTGTCAAGGAAAAATGCTTTTCTACTATATATACTCTCATCCTTGTTCAAATTTGCTAAATGCTTCAATTTTACACATTTCTTAGTTTCCCTCAAGAGATTATTCCAACACCTTTGCCCATTATTTCACTTCCTTTATATTTATTCTTAACTACATCCAATTTCATCTAGGTGTACTCTTTTATCACTCCTAACAGTGTCAAGCTCAGAACCTCATTTACACTGTTCAAACATTTCTAGTTTATGTTCCTTCCCACATTTACGACATCCAATTTCAACTTACAAACCTACATGTACAGTGATTTTTCCAGTTTACTCTGCCATGAGCACATGTTGAACTAAGTTTACCATCTCCAAAGTGTTCCATTCCCATCTTCAATTAAACAGAGGGCTGTATCTTGTGAAAACATGCTGTCTCATTCACGTAAAATGAATTCAGCCTGGAGCTTAGATCAAAGAAGCCAGTTCCTCTACACTACATGTCCCTTCCCCCTTCCTTGGCCCTGACAAATAGATGTACTACTCAAAGCTATGACAAATAAATTTACATCTGGCCATACAAATGTTGAGACTGTATTATTTTTTGAACAAAGTAATTGTTGGTTTAGATAGTAACAAGTTAAACATGTAGTTTCACACAATTCTATAAGCCTTTTGATGCATTCAGCTTTGTAATTCCTAAGACAGTGTGTATGGACATGTACACAATGACAAACCTTCCCACACTGACAGTGCCATTCAGTATTTAGAGTTTCAGACCTTTATTACAGATTGTTCTAAGTGGAAGATAAAGCAGTTAGAAACTGATTTTTTGTAGAATACAGAGCTGAAAAAGATAAATGCAACAACTGCTGTTTGGGCTGCTCCGAGTATTAACTGCAGTAGATAATTCACCAGTCTTGAGAGTTTTCGTTTGGACATCATGAGGGTCTAAAAAATACTTATACCCAAAACAATTCCTGCCGGTGCAGTTTGGCCTCAAGATCTGTATGGAGGCCTGCATACGTACAGAATACTGTCAGCTCAGCAGAGGCTTGGTCCTCTCCCACAATGTTTTCTGCTACACAGGAAATCGACAGTCCGCTGTCCATGGATGAAACATTCTTTATGGTTAGTGAGGCAGGGTTCTTATTTGTGTCACTCTACAAATGATCAGAAAAACATGTATGTGTCAACCACAGCATTAAGAACAAAGGGGAGGGAGGGAATTATTGGCAATAGCTGAATGATATTTTTCATCTTCCGTTCCCTTTAACTGTATCAGTTCACAACTAACCAAAGTCTTATCTTAGTGTCTTATCCAAATAGACACAAATCACCTACAGAACCAATTGTAATAGTCACTGGCAGTGGATTCAAAGCTCTGAAAGTCCTGCTACAAACACTGCACTCAGCCATGTTTCTGTCCTGTCATTTTCAGTCTCTGCCTTTTTTGTTAATTACTTGTTCTTCTCTACATAAATGTTTTTTTCTCTACCCAAACCCTTGCTCATTCCTCTCTCCTATGTAATGATCAACTTCTATGGTCTACCTCTGCCCATTCTCTCTCAGCTTTTTCTTTTTGCCTATACTCTGTTCAATCCTTGCTTTACTTACCCTTTTCTCTCCTTCCCTTAAAATTCTGCATGACATCTCTTCCACTGCTGCCTTCAGAGTCCTACTGTACCTTGACAACAATGTGTATTCTGCCTACTCCTTGACCAAATTTCTCTTGGAAGTTTTCTTATCTCAAGAAACCTTTCACAAGAAACTGTATACCTCCTACTACCTGTTATTGCCTAAGTACTGTTTTATGTGTTTAAACACGGCTGATTAAAGTAAGAATGATTCTTAGAAATCTTGATTCACATGATTCCTAGAGACCTTGGTGTCCACCTACAGTCTTAAATAACATGTGCATCTTTGCCATCCTGATGAAGCAAATATGGGTGAATTGTATATGCACACACAAAAAGCACTAGCAAAGCTAGTTGTTAATGACTCTCATGTTCTTAAATCAGGCCCTTTGTTTGATCTCCAAATCATTATTTCCATACTTGAATTTTTCATGAAGAGCAAGACTATTTTGTTAAACAGGAAAGGAACCAAAACACATTCAGAAAAAAAAAATTAGGATAATTTTTGAAAATTATTTTTGAGGTACTATTCTTAGTGTACACACACACACACACATCAGTATTGCACAGAACATTCACTGCATCTGTAAAACCTTAAGTGTCAGTCATCAGGAATTTGTGGGAATACTCCTGCACATAGTACTGTGCAATCAGAATTTTGAACTTCGATATAACACCATAACTCTACTTGAATTAAATGTCCCTTTGATTTCAGTGTGACAGTAGGGGAGGTGTTTGGAAAAGCAAATACCCCATCACACACTTCTCTATGCACAATTATCAGAGGTGAGTAGTGCTGAAAGCTGGACTGAAAGCAGAGCAGCTCAACCACAGGCTCAGGGCTGAAATCTAGAGCAAGAAAAATCTAAGCAACATCAGTTGGACTATACATCAGCACAGCAACTCAGAACATACAATTAGCTTTGCAGAACTAAAGTCTAGTTTTAACTTTTGCTAATGTCTCTCTCTTAAAACAGGAAACAGAGAAAACAGGCAAAAGCAGCACATGAGGAGAGGGAAAAGGAGGCAGCAACTGAGATGTGGAAGTGAGAGAAAAGAAACCAAAAGCACCACTCACAGAAAAGGACATTTGTGAATGGCAAATGAGGTTTAAAAAGGCACGTGTTCTCCTGCTACTGAAAAGACTACTGTGCTTCAAGGCTAAGGCTGCAGATAGCCTGTATTAGGAGTCCCTCTGAAATACTATGATGAAGTTCTGCCAGAGAAAAATACTTCTGGAAATCTTGAAGCAAACTGACCATGGCATTCCAAACATAGGAGGGTTAAAAAAACGAGGTGATCTCATTTTTTGAACAGCGTCCCACATTTGTTTTGGCTCCTAGTCTAAAAAAAACAAAATAAAAAAGTGGGGGGAAGAGAGAGAAAAAGAGCATAACTTGCCATAGGCTCCCCAAACTGTTTTCTTATTCTTGATGACAACTGATGTCTTTGCAGAATTTTACATATCAGAGGAAATTATTTTTAAAATATAATTAGAGCTCTGCAGAGCCTTCTACTTATGAGAGCTGAAATGAAAGGCAGGCTAGTTCAATTCTGTACAAGGCCAATAGAAGGACCTTTCAGAAAAAAGTACAAAAAACTATGAGACCCTAGAGATCCTGTCTCTTCCTCACTGCAGAAAAAAGTTTTGGAAATGCACATCCCACACCTTGTACAGACCAAGAAGGTTTAAGCAGTGTGTACCACTGCCTAAATGTGGCCTTCCAATGTAAGGAAGGCCAATGTCATAAAATTGTAATAAATAGAGGGGTTTTTCCCACTGTGTAAATAATGTCAATTAATTAAGACAGCAGCTGCATATTGAAGATATGCTTACATGCTCTGTCAATAATTCCATCAGAAAGAACTTAATCACGCCATCTTCAGTGTACACACAATCTACAGTAGGGACAGAAAATATACAGGTTCCTGAAAAAAACATTCCCCCCCTCCCTTAGATTATTTCACTGAGGAAACATCTTCAAACTTCATTTAAAAAAATAAATTAAAAAACAACCTGCCATTCTTTTTAGCAAAATTTTAACTTCAATTTCCAATACTTCTTGTTGTTGCTTTGCATGTTGAAGGAATATTAAACATGCCACAAAATATTTACAACCAGATTCCAACACAAAAACCTCTGACATGAAAATATAATGAAATTACAGACACAAAGCTTTCTTCGCAATTAGGGTAGATTGGACTTATCTTCTGTAAGCAGGTATCAGTGATAGTAAGAAAGTCCTTGTGTTTCAGTATCCCAATTCACATTACTTCTAAAACTTTACATTGTTCTCATTTACAAGTGAACATCCAAAAAGCAGAGTGTAAATCAGGGTCTTGAGAAACAAATGCCTGCCATTCTCCACAAGCACTGCCACAGTCACTTCCAATTGAAAGTAACTGGAAAACAAAAGTAATCCCAGGACTAACTTTCATCTTTTTAATACAAAGTTAACTAAAGCTGGACATGAAATTTCATTCCATTTTTCAGCAGGTATCACCTGTCTCTGAATTGCCACATATTTGAATATAAAACTTACCTCATGGTTTGAAACAAGATTAGTTACCACCCAGGATACATTTGGGGGTGGCCCTCCAGCAGTATCACAGTACAACGTGATGCTCTTTCCTTCCACCACGGTGATGTTAGAATTGCTTAAGTTTGCTGAGGGCAAATCTATGATAGAAACAACAACAAAAAACACAAATCTATTTGTATTTGACAGAATGGATACCATGCAATGCTAAACAAGCCATATAAATACAAGCAAAACCAGCACTACATCATATATTCACATACAGTCACTACTATTCAGGCAGGCAGTATAAACAGCATCCTTATGTATTTTCTGTACCTCCTCTACTTCACATCCTAAGAAAGCATTACTGCATGTGGAAATACATTAAGCTAATTAATTATATGGAGGAAAGATTTCAGGTATGCAAACAGAAGTTATCCTAACTTCAGTTTTTAACATCAAAATGAGAAAAAAACCCTTCTCATATTTGTTAAAAATGGAAATTTTATCTGTCTCTTTGTAACAGATGCAAAGCACATATGTTTCACTGACTGACACTGTGGTATTCCTGCTGTTCTCCACAACACTAACAGGAAAATCCTATTAGCTCCCAGTATCACACAGGAGACGGCAGCCTTCCTCTCATGCAAAGACACAGATCACAAAGAGCAGGGCAAAACCTAGTTCTTAAGTACAAAGTGAGGGAAACAGAGTGCTGAACAGATTGAACTAGAGGGAAAGGACAGAAGAAAAGGTCAGCAATTGCAGAGCTCTACCCAAGGCACCTCTGTGGACTTTTCTGCTGCCCTCAGGAGAGCAGACAAGTAGTGAGATGGTACCACTAGCCAGCACATAAGACCAGATTTTGCAATAACAAAGACTTGCCCTCCATCTTAGAGAGTTATAGATCACTCTGTATCTCATTCTTCAGCACTCAAAGCAACAGGAGCTTCTCAAAGAGTAAATATATGCTGAATGCTTACTAAACCAAAAGGAATTACAGATTGTCCCTCTTCAAAAATATTGCCAGCAATATCAGTGGATTGCAGGCCCATGGGAACTCAAATTTTGTATTTATTTATGTAGCAAATAGTTATGCACCATTTTAGGAGTATCATCTTTCTTAAAAGACACATCATTTGGAGCTGCTACACTCTGTAAAAGCCTTGGTCTCCTTTATGAGGCATTTCTCAGCAAAGGTTTCAGGCAAGTTTTACTAACAATATATCATTTCAAATAATCAAGCATATCTGCTTGATTATTTGCTGGATATGCATGCATGATCTTGCAATGACTTTCCTTTTTCTGAAAAAAAAAAAAAGTTTTCCTTGGTTTTATTTTTTAGTTGATAGTACAGCAGTTTCATCATGGTGGTAGAGAAGTTTAGCAGAGAATTTCTTCCTTATAGAAAATATCCAAAACAAATAATTAACTACCAAATAAGTGTGAACACATTCATATATTTGCTGGACATTCAGTAGAAGCTATATGTATTAGAAATCTTCCTTTAATTAGTTCAATAAAAAATAAATGAGAGGAAGTAATACAAAAAAGAAGATGAATAATTTTCCAGGCAATGCTTTCTTGCCTAATAAGATTTGAAAATCAGCACAGGTACACTATACAATAACTGCTCAGGCAATTCTCCCAGTGCTTTAAGTAGTGCTGTAATATGATTTCCATTATAGGCATCATGGATTTCTTCTATTATGTTCACTTTATAAATCATATGTTGAAGTTTATTGAGACAGAGCTGGAGAGTTTGTATGCTTTGATGCAGTAATCTGTTAGTGAGGGTAGCCATCTGCTCTAGCCTGCTGTGAATTCAAATCTCACCAGTGTCTGTCAACTAGCTGAGCAGGAAATACAACTAATCATAGGGAACATTTGGATATTAATTATGCTAGTTAGAGAATAAAGACAGAAGTAATGAAATAATTTGCTTTATACAGTTACACATCAACACCACTTCTGAAAACCATTACAATTACTCTTGCCAGACCTGAACATGCAAAGATATTAAAGGTCCCCACTCTTCCTGGCCCTAGCACTTGGGACAAAGTCTACATGGTAGATTAGCTTTTCACTGTGCAAACCTGCACAGTTCCTATTAATACATGATTTTGGGTGAAACCACTCCTGCAAGCAAAAATAAAAACAACTTTGGTCTCTTAGAGCTCTCCTTTGATAGCAGTTAACTTCTGAAAAAACTTCTTCCTGCAATGTGTTTACTTACAGGATAGGTGGCTGAAGTTTAATTCCTCTGGTACTGGCTCTGGTTTTCACCCAGAATTATATCTTGTTCTGCTTATTTGCAAAAGTCTGCACATGNGAAATAGAACAGAAATCGCATTGTTGTGCCTGTTTTCTTTTGTGCTATTCCCCAGTCAGGAGGTGAGTGGAAAACGTAAGAAATGGTTTGGGATTCATTTTATCTGGTTAGAAACCTTGAGATAATGACCTTTAACTGCCCAGTCATTATGCTTTTCTTTCCAGTGGCACTCAAACTGCTCCACAGCAGCATACACACTAGTTGAGATGTGGCTCTATTTTGGAAAAGCAGACAGTAGCACAAGGCCTCATACCTAGACATGTGATGCACTGCACTTAATCAACAAAGCAATGAGAGTAAGCAGCAAAACTTGTATGGAAAAATAACTCCATTTAAAAAACACACATCATACTTTAAAACACACACATGCTCAGTTTGTATGCTCAGAGTACTGTGAGACCATTTATATGCATCAGTAGTGTTTTGACACTTGCACAGCTACAAATGCACCCAACCACATTACCTTTACTCCTGACTTAATTTGGTTAAATATAGTGGTTTAGATGGCTATCACTTCTATTGATATGGATGTACATCTTAAAGGACTTTGTAAACAGTAACTGATAACAAACAATCAAACAGACTCAAATACTTTGTATACTGCCAGCATAGTAAGTTTAGACTGTAGCATAACAGCCCATAAAAGGTAGAAATTGCATCATCTTTCCACAAGTTTCATTTTGATATCTGTCAGACAGTGATTACCTTGTGCCCCAAAGCTCAAAACACAAACTTTCAAACTTTGATCACATTAATCATTCTAACTTTGGATATCAGCAATAACCCCCCTAGAATCCAGGTTTTTTTCAAGTTTGCTGTATTTTTCACCTTAATATCTTTCTGCAGCAATAGGTGTAAAGTTCAGGCTATATACAAGCACCATTCCCTTTTACCAGTTCTGAAATTCCTCAGTGACATTCAAATTTATTGAGTACTCTGCTATTCTGGGGGGACAGAGTAAATAGAACCTTAAAATCACCATGTTTTATTTTGTTTCTCAATTACCCTTTCTTCTTGATAATTTATCCAATGCTTTTCAACCTCTACAAAAATGAGAGGATGGAACCTGTTATGTGGAGTGTAACCCAGTTCAATAGATGAAGGCATACACTAAAATCCTTGTGTTTCACAATGCATTGGTATATAACAGCTATGTTCTTCACCACACTCAGAATATCTTTTCTCATTTCAAATTGATTACACTTTATTCCTAGGAATAGGCAGCTCCAGATTAAACGCTCACTTCGCTCACCCCAGCACAACTAGACACAACAGAGACAAGCAGAAGAAACTCATTGTGTCAGCTGAGTTTCTCCAAATATCATTTCATGATTTAGAAGGAACAAACTCTCTCCTAAATAGGGAAGAAGGGCATTTACATTCATAGGCCATCATTGGTGCAAAAGGATGGCCTGAGGCAATCAGACAGTGGAACAGTCAAGCATCACTAGGGAATGATTCATATCTTCCCACTGCACAGCTGGGACTTCAGTAACCACAAAACCAAACACCTAGAATGACATTTTCAAAGGTTACTACAACACTGGGCTGCTCAAGTGTCAACGGAAATTCATAAAATGAATGTGCTTAAATTCCTAGAGGGCTTTCCAAGTCTTCATGCTGCTATTTACTACTTTCTACAGAAAGCTTCAACTGGCCTTGCTAGAGCCAGACCATCACTATATGTCAAAGGAAGGGTATAACCCAAGGAAGAAATAACTGAATATTAATAAAAACTGTAGTTTGTAGCTCAGTTCTTAGCACCAAGAACACTTTAGGCAGTATACTAAAAATACCTTTAAAAGAAGGTCGTCTTAGGCCAGAAGAAGCAAAATAGCTTAAAATAGGGGGGAAAAAAAAAAAAGGAAATGTCATTCAGAGCAGAGTTTTAGACTGTCCAATGCCTTCAGCTACTCCTAATGAGCAGCTGGAAGGCATATGCACACTGAACAAACTCATTTCTGACTTCTTCTTGGTAGGTGTGGATTACTGCATCAGCACATCGTCTTAGAAGTCCAGCTCTTATTTTCTTACTGCATCAGGTCTGATACTTGGAACACCTACCTCATTAGTCTATGGAGAAACATATTTCTGTCAGGAGGAAGAACGAGTTATGTGGCAGCTCATTAAGCCACCCAAATATTTTAAAACATTAAAAGAAATCTGCCTCCAATCATTACATGCCTAATTGTCACAGTCAGCTGGGAACCTTTACAGAAAATAATTAAAGCACAGTCTCAACCAAAGGATGATGATGAGTCTAATTTAAAATATGCTTTCTCAGAATCAATGCATTCTTACTTTGCCTTTAAACACTCCATCACTCTATACTTAACCAAAATTGTCACTAGAAGCAAACTTCTTTACACACAGCCAGCATGTGCCACAGTAAAGACCATAAAACTTGCCAACTCATTTCACAAACACAGCAACAACACTACCTCCACAGAATGCCCCCAACTAAGGCTTCAAATGCCATCATGAATGCAGTGCAGGTGAAAACCAACAGCTGTGCATCCACCCAAATTCACTTGGACAGTGAGTTGTCTTCTGCAGTCAACCTGTACAGAAGCTCTGAAGGTTGCTCCTGATATTTCAAACCAGACAAAGGGCTTACATTTCCAAGGTTTATATCAGCTCCCTAACTTTTGCCCAGATTCTTTCTTTTAAGGTCCCTAGGCATGACCTCAGTTTTAGTAAGATGGTGCAGGTACCTGAATTATTTAGTTGACCTTGTACACAGTATTGATATAAACACTTTGCAAGAATTTTGAGACCACATGTCTCTATAGAGGCTATCAACCCTATCAACACTTCCCTTTCTACTACTAGCAGTATCACGAAGGTACCCAGCTGTGCTTCCTGAATGGCTAAGGAGACTAAATTACATCTAGGGAAATTGTTCTTACCTGGAATTTAAGCTTCAGTTTACCCACAAAAGCTTTCGAAAGAAAACTAAAGACACATAGTGCAGTTGGGCTCAATATGGCACCCACAAAGTTAACAGATGAACTGAGAGCTAAACAATCTTTGTAATGTAAGTTAATGAGACCTAAAATAGTTTACACAAGCCACTAACAAACAGGTTCTTATTCCTAAGTCCATGCAGTGCAGTTGCAATTGTGTTTCTGTGGAATTTCATGTGTGTCCAGAAAATATTGAAAATAATGCTGACCTATCTAATGTTGCAATATGATAAGGACGTGATCCTGAAACAGGAATGTTTTCAAAGAACAACATAAACCAGTAAAATTATGTGTTTCACTCTCAATATCACATATACCATATACCAAGTATATTACTGAAGGGATGTCTTCATGAAAAACCTTCACTTCTAAAGAAGAAAGTACTTTCTTTAGACTCCAGAATACAGTCACCTAGTCATCAGTCTTCAGTCAGATAGACTGTAAGAGTAAAGTAAGAATACCACCAGGAAAGGGTCAGATAGCTATTCTACTCAGTAGATCAGTATCCCACACTTAAATAGATGTGTCAAGTCAGGCGTAGAGAGTACCTCTGCAAACCGGCACAATGTGCTGAGTGCAGGGACAATACTTGGGTGATCCAGACACAATTCTTTTCCTTGGATAGTGCCTTACTTCTTTCTATTTCTAACATGCTCTGTATTACAAATCTGCTTCATTAAAATTAAAGCAGAACTTGAATCAGAATTACCAAACAAAAACCTGGGGTTTTAATGAGTCATTCATATACATCACATATACTCATTTATCATCATTCACAATCTCTGATTTACGTATTGTGTTGATGGTCATGTATAAATATATGTATGAAGTTGATGGTTGATTCACAAACAGATAAACGAGTGTATGCTCATAAAGAAGTCATGTAAATGTCTTTGAAATGAGATTCCCGTTGCCTTTTCACACTCCATAAATTATTGGTTGTGTTCACTTAAAAGCCAGAAAACTGTTGTAATTAAGTTTAGAAAATTTTAATGTAACATAGGAGCAACAGTGAAACCCACATCCTGTTGAAGCCTCATAAAAAAGAAAAAACAACCAACCTTTTCACACAGACCATGATCACAGATAAGAATCAAAACTCTACAGAGAAAACAAGAACAGTTTNAAGACCTAACATTTATTTTATTGATTTGGTAATATCACAATCTTTTCTGCAAATTCAGAGAAACAAATATGTGAA
This sequence comes from Sakesphorus luctuosus, assembly GCA_013396695.1. NCBI lineage: Eukaryota > Metazoa > Chordata > Aves > Passeriformes > Thamnophilidae > Sakesphorus > Sakesphorus luctuosus. Next base: position 64,031 of record VWZD01007354.1, on the reverse strand, counting down.
TCCTTCAGTTTGCCTTTTTACTCCTTTAGAAGTTATAACTACCTGACTCCTGTCTGGTATTACCATTTACTTATTTACCTCTAGGACAAAAAATCACCAGAAACACGCTGAAATGAAGGCAGATCCATTCCAGTTCATTTGCAGTGAGGTGAACAACGGCCTGTTAAAATTCATGGCTTTCCCCAACACGCAAGAAATGAGCAATCCATCATGTAAGAATGAAATTCTACATTACAATGACTTCTAAAATTTTGTCAGTCGTACACAAGAAGCAACACTAAGAGCAACACCACAATACTTCATGTGCAAGGGTGGAGACTAGTGGGTTTAGCTGTTGCCATGCTGGAGTACTGCTTCTCAGTGGAGTAGCTATCCATCACTGCTTGAGGCAGGTAGAGACTGTTTACTTCTGTTTCGTGTATATACACACTGTTTTAATTTTACTTCTTTCTGCATTAATATAAACTGCCTATATCGTACCCACAGTTTATGTTATTATTTTTTTTCTTTCCACCTCCTTACTCTTTTCCCTGTCTGGTTGGGATGGGGAGGGGTGGAGTAGCTGGTTATGCACCTGGCATTCAGCCAAGGTGAATCTACCACAAGGAGACAGGCAAAGAATATGAGTACTCACAAAATCCCACAGTTCTCAGACCCGACAACAGTTTTACTGACTGGCTGTATATATAAACAAACAGCCAGTCTGAATGTACCTTAGTTATATGCAAGTTAGTACATGGCAATAATTTGCGACATTCTTCAGTAGATTTTTCACTAGAGTACATGACCAATGGCAAGAAAGAAGGTATCTGAAGAAACAGGACAAAATAAACAAGAATCCAAAGCTGAATAAGTAAGCAAAATTGAAGGACTGATTAAGCACCATATCTGCATACATAAAAATAAACTGGCTAGATAAGGTAAAATGCCATTACCAGGCTGAGATCCAGAGCAATGTGAAATCTGCACAGGACTGCAGAAACAGCTGTAGAAGCCACACATTTCCACAAAACACCACAAGATAAAAAGACTTCTTTCAATATCACTGCAATGAATGGTGACAGCTGAGTAACTGAATCTACCAGAGAAAGCAAGCAACACATCGATAACTAGTCCCAAAGACATGGTCCTGCCTCCTTGGCATTCAGGTGATCAGCTTCCTTGGCTCCAGGTGATCTGCAGACTGATAGTCTTCTGGGTCTTTTATCCCAGGCATAGGACATGCCTTGCTTTCAAGGACTTAACACATCAGTGGCAATTGCCACCAGAGCTTACAGTAGTAGTAGTAGTAAGAACAAAGTTTTTTACCCATTTAGTTTTCTTTATTGATTTTCTAATGCTATTTATCAACTGGAAACAAAAGAGGACATCATAAAGGTGATGATGCTATCCATGCTGTACAGACAAACAGCAAATGTTGTGGAACTGGCAAAACTAAACACCATCACCATTTCTTTAGACAGAAGGCTCAGCTGTGGTAGATGCAACCTGACAACCTTTGACACAGTAATTATGTGTGAATTTAGAACTTGGAAGAATCTGACAATTTTCATTATATCTAAATACATTTCAAATGCTGTTGAAAAAATATTTATTGATTGACACTTCTAATATTGCAGCTAGAAAGGATCTTCTAGATAGTGAGCATACCTGAATTTAAACCTCAAGAAAATAAGCCACAAAGTTGATGGCATCTAAATTGCAATCAGTCTCAGCACATTACTGAACACTTCCACCATACAAACAGTAAGTACCACAGAAATTTGCAAATTTTCTCACCAATTAGTACAAACCGAAGCCTTATGATGAAGAAACCACAGTGGTCTCTACCTACTTCTCAGCAAGAGATTTATCTACAGCACACAGTAACAAGACATTCTATTACCAAAACATTTACCAAATACCGTATAGGCCTCTTACTATACTAGTACAAAGTAATTAATAACACCTGAACATAAAGAAGAGTGCACGTTTGCTTAGTTTCTAAATTTTAAAAACAGTTAACCAACAAATTCAACAAGAAGATGGAATGAAACCATTACATTAGGAGAAGAAAAAATAGAAAACATTTTATTAACAAAATGCAGAGGTCTACCTGCCCAAAAATTTCTCTTGATATTAAAGGGAGCTAAAAAGGTCACATAGTTCACAGGGAAAAAAGTTCACATATGTCAAAAGCTAAATTTCTCTTCTATTTCAGTTTTACCTATTAGTCTCTCAGAAGGTTCTAGCAATTAAATAAACCAGCACCATGATTGGTTTTGTTTTGAAACTAAAGTCTTCTCCTTTAAAATACAGAAAAATATCTTCAAAGATACTGAAAGCAACAACCACTCATTAGTATCTTCCAGAACACAGCCCCTCAAGATGGTCATTCCTTTTTTTCTGAGATTTTCTGCTCTGTGCTTAGGAAAAGGTTGTGTTGCCATCTTTATTGAAAACCTATGTCCTGCACTGGTTCATTTTGAAAAAAAAGAAAATTAAGGGAAAAGAGCCTCTACAAGATATGGAAAAAAATGTGTAAAGTTGGTGATATTTGGACCTTGAAAGCTAACATAAATTATTTGTAGACATGTGTTGACATCCACACAGATCTTCAAAACAATGCATGTTTTCCATATACAAATTGCAGATACTGCAAATTCCAATCGAAATGTTGTATATACTCACCTTTCCTCCTCATTTTCCTTCTCTAGTTGGAAGTACCACCTTCCCTTGTCATGACAAGTACTTCAGTCAAGATATGCCCACAGGATGCATGCATGGGTACACACATATGCACCTACACAGCATCCAGAGGTCAGAGACAAGCCTGTTTTTACTGCAGATGGTTAAGAAATCAGGAGAAAGAACTAATGCCTCATAGGTTTAATTCTGGGTATTTAACATCAAAAGTTTTCAAAGGAAAATCCTAGCTCCCTGGTAGCTTATAGATGTGCCAGCCAAGAATGTTATGAAAGACTGTGATGGAGTTCCTGGTTTGCACCAATTGATCTTAGTCCAAGAGCAGACTGATCTCTCTACAGCCAGCACATTAATCTACCCTCTAATCTATCCAGCTGGAGCAGAAGGTTCAATCCATTCAACCCAGCTAGGTATCATCTCCCATTTCAGATAAATCAAATCCTGAAGCACATAGGACCAACTCTGCAGCTCCCAAGACCCTCTAAATAGGTGGGGCTTTTTTTTTGCCTGCACCAGACACTTGCACCATTTTTGCCATGACTACCTCACTGCACATGATCCCAGATGGAAGCTGAACACAAAACTAATAGCATGATACATGGCCACAAAATGCATCATTGCCAATAAAGGCTGCACTTGTTGGGCCTGCAGTAGGTTCCCTCTATAGCTGTTCTTTGCTGGCAGCTGCTATCAAGAGGATCTCACACCTTCTGTAAAGGCAGTGGAGAAAAGGACACTTAATGAGAGAAGGTGGAAGAAGAAAAGGTGTAATTTATCCCACTGTTCATCTTCACCTACATCTTTCCCTTTCCAAATCAGACCTCCATAAAGGATGCCCTTGCTCCCTTTCCTTCTTGCCTGCCTGCTGCTGGGCACCCCACCTCCCCACTCTGCAAGGAATTCCAGAGTTCAGCAGATGTTAGAAACACCCTGTCTCTGCCCCTCATACACAGAGGATGAGAAACCTCCTCAACTAGTAGGTGAAACCTTTCCCCAGCTGTCCCAGGACCATATACAAGCAACAACATTGTATACAAAAAAAAAAAGTAAGGGGATGCATTATTTTTACATTATGTTTTTCTCTGGCTCTGGATCCAAAATAAGTGAAAAAAATATGCTGCAATATGCCACAGACCTAAGCTTCAAATAACTCTTTCATATAGCCTTTACAAGTGAATTCAGTAGAATTTTATTTGTGTGAAAAACAGAGCTAATGCTAATTTTTCTTGATTAGCAGGCAGTTGGATTTTCTTGCTGTGGTCCTAGCACTAGCATCTGTATTTTTGAAGGAAAATAAAGACTTCATTAACAACAAATACTTGAAAAAAATTCAAGTAGGTAAAATTTCATGTCTATTAAGCTTTAAAGCACCACTATTTAGTTCAACAAAGGCACACACATTCTATATTAATTCTTGTGTGCTATCTATAACTGGTATTCTGTTTCCTTCCACTAGAATAAAGGTACATTCCTAAACAATCAGAGATTAAAAAAAAAAAACCAACGAAAAACAAAACCAAAAACAAAATCCCAAAAAACAGGTTGAAAGGTTTGGAAGGAAACCTTACAAGGAGTGGCTGAGGTCACTTGGTTTATTCAGCCTGGAGAAGTGGAGACTGAGGGGAGACCTCATTGTGGTCTTCAACATCCTCACAAGGGGAAGTAGAGGGGCAAGTACTGATCTCTTCACTCTTGTGACTAGTGACAGACTTTGAGGGAATGGCAGGAAGCTGATTCAAAGAAGGCTTAGCTTAGACATCAGGAAAAGATTTTTCACCCAGAGGGTGGCTGACCACTGGAAAGGTTCCCCAGGGAAGTGGTCACAGTACCAAACCTATCTGAGTTCAAGAAGTGTTTCGACAATGCTGACTGGTAGCACAGGGGCAGGAGTTGGACTCGATTGTCCTGATGGTTCTCTTCTAACTCAGCATATTCTAAGATTCTGTGATTCAATGAAGTTCCCAGAATAATTCCAAGTGGGGTGAAAGAATACTGAGTTGTTAATATCTCCACTGAAAACTTTTCCTTTAGAGTGCTGTTGTCATCCTTAGAGGTACCTTGTAAAAAACTACATTTGTTTTTCCTGGCTCACAAGAATTTAGCAGTAGTTTTATGTTAAAAGAATATTACCGCAGTTCGGGACCTTCATATCCAGCAAGGCTGTCTTCTTGTTGTTGTCATCCATGCAATATAAATCCTGAGTTTCAGTGGAAAACTTGGCCTCTTGAAATTTCTTGATCCACATGATTTCACAGGAACACTTGAATGGATTGTTCACCAATATCCTACAGCAAAAAAAACCACTAATTTATTTAGAATGCAAAATGTGTCATGCATACAGAAAAAAAAATGAGGGGCAGGAGGACTTTAGGCGTTTAGCTGCGTGAAAGTAGAAGTTGAATCCTTTAGTTAAGAAAGTTAAGGAAGGCAAGTTGAACCCTTTAGTTAAGAATCAAAAGGCGTGCAACTTTAGTAAACAGCACAATGCAAACTGCAAGTCAGTAACAGTTTCCAGCTAAAGAATTAAGCTCTACATGCACCAAGGACCCAAACTCTCATAGGCAGGAGAAATTACACAGGATATTTGAATACTATTTCCAATTCATCAGGATAAATCAGGAGCACCTAGAGAACTGGCCTTTCTGTGAAGGTCCATTTTATTTCATAAATCAGGCAGAGATCAGGACTCCTCTCTTCTACACCTGAGTCTCTTCTCAGTTACCACAAAAATGATTTATTGCTGTGAGGTGGTAAATTCTTTTTAAAGTCAAACACTCTCAGATTGTATACATGCACTAACTAAGTCTAATAATAAAAAAGGATTATATCTAATCTTCAAAATTCATCCAGTACAACACTTACAGAAAATCTCACAGTAAAACCTCAGGTGTCATGGCTAGGCCTCACAAACGAAGATTTGGGCAGGGCTCTCCCCACATGGGTGTGTCCTTCAAGCCTGCACAGTGGTTTTTTCAGGTGAGGCACAGCGTGCACAGAACTGGCCCCACCCTTTAACTCCTCAGGTTCATCTGCCATGGCCAAGCGAGCTTGGACAGTGACAGTGAAGTCCTCAGGACTGGAACCTACAGCCCCCAGTATTCCCAGGAGGTCTCCCATTCAAGTACTAACCAGGGCTGACCCTATTTAGCTTCTGAGATCTGATGGGATTGGGTATCAGAAAACCTCAGGTAATATACTATCATACCTGGTGAATATCCTCTACTACCCTAGCCTGAACCTTTTGTCCCTTTATGTTTTGATTTGATCATTGTTAGGCTTTGCAAACAAAGATTTGGGAAGGACTCTACCCACACTTGCTGCAAGTGTGCTAGTGGCTAAAAAGGCAAAGTGGTAAGTCTCCTTAAGCGATATTGGTGAGGAATGGTTCTTTCCGTGTTATCTTTTCTCCTTGAGACTGATTCTGTGTGCATTCTCAAAGGAAGCAGCAGTATTATGAATGGTGTGTCTCCATGCCTCCCAACTGGAGGCCAGAGTGGACCATTGGAGTTTCCTTCTCCTAGGATGGTTGCCGGGGTACTAGTGAGCCCACCCTGCCCGTAGACACACTGTGTGACCCTTCAGCTGAGACCTGTCTGGCATGGGAGACCCTGCCAGAGGCACAAACCACCACCAGCATAGCTCTCAACTTCATGAGGTTCTCCCCCATGACAAGGCCGTGGAGAAGACATTTTGATTTACAGGAGTACTAACAGTACAAACATACTTGTTTGTCAGACTTTCCTCAGAAGTTCCTCAAGCTATTTATGGCAACATTCTTATCTCAGATTTCTCTGTCAACACTCTTCTTTCTCTCCTGTTTCTGATCTTTCACCTATGTATTAGCTACTTATCAACACAAATGTTCAACTATACTGATTTTATCACCACTTTCCTCCCTTCAGGCTCTGCTTTTATCCATCCACTTTCTTTTCCTCACTTTCCTGCACCACCCTCCCCTCTTTCTCCACCTCACATCTGTTTATCTCACTTCATCACAATGTATTTTTGCATAACTTCAGTTAATCTACTCCTCCACTCCCTTTCACAAACCCACAATGCTCTACCTCAATTTTGTATCCTTTTTCTCTCTTAGCTTGTACCTCATCACACATTGCCTCCATACCTTAAACACTACTCTGTTTAACCTTCACACAATCCATCTTCCCCACATCTGACTCACTCCCAGTACCATTCCCCTGCTCCTTCATGCAGATCTAAAAGACCAACACAGGGCATGGAACAATGGGAGAGCTCTGCAACTAGCTAGTCTCCCCTCAGAGTGCTCAGTGACCACCAAGTTAAGAAAGAAAATTCCAGTGAGCAATGTTCCTTAGGCTGTAAAGAAAATAATTATACCAACTTCATTATCAACAAAACATACCCAAGAGGCATAACCTCTTTTTGTGGCACTAAGATTTTCTCATTTCACTTCTCACATACTGAAGTTCACCAGAAGAGGTCCAGGATTCCATGTCTGGTGTTGCATACTTGGAATGGCACTTTGGACAACTTCTGACTCTGTTCTGAGCTCCAGAAGAGCAAGTTTCAGTGCAGCCCCAGCCCTCATAATGCTTCTGCAGGCTCTCCACATATTAGCAGAGAATGTACAAGATGACCAAAATTTTGCAGCATATACCAATAAAGAAAATCTGATTGATGTAACAGGATTAAAATGTCAATATGTAAATTATTATATAAAGCACAGTACAACTCAATGAATTGAAGAAAATAAAACTATTTTTCAATAGCCAACCATAAGTATAGCAGCTGTAGGGCTCATATATGAGAGTGAATTTTCATTTGAAGATCTGTGGGAGACTGTATTTTCAGTAGTTCAAATACATAATCCAAACACCAGTAGTTTTGTGTGAAATAATCTCACAATAAAATATCTTAAAGCTGAAGGAAGAGGTTATTTTGACCTCTACGTTGTTTTAAAGTATATACCTGACCTTCCTGAAGCTCTGCAGTGAAATTATCTCTGAATTTAAGTGTCCGGCCTTGATGTTTTCTTTGGATCAGAATTTCACCCCTAATCCTTGATGAACCTCTACCTTCAACAGAAAAACTTCTAAGTCTCGTACTTCTATTTCAGCCAAAAATAAACTTTATTTTAAGAAATGACAACTTACAGATCAGACAAACCCAGATGGCGAAAAGGCTTCTTGGACAAACTTGAGAACTTGTTTCCAGAAAAATTGCTGTGGAAAAAAAGAAAGATTGCATTAATTAGAATTGCTTCTTCTCACACTGAAAATACACTTTCCATCTCTCAAAAAAAATAAAGAACTCAAACTAGCTCTAAAAGTCCTTTGACTTCAGTTGTAAAAAGACAGTGTTCAGTATTAGTTTATGGTTTGAAGGGTTGCAAAGGTTTGAATCTAGAATGCATCTAAAGTCAAATATATTCAAATCAAACTCAACAGGGATCAATATTTTCACTTTTAGCACTTTGTTCATTGCAGAAAAGCAGCAGATTTAACTGTGTTTCAAAAGTATTTTGTAAAGTCCAGGTGTTAATTACATGCTCAATTTATTCATGTGAAATGGGTGTATTCCCTTCTTTGATGCTGCACCAAACTCTGTACTCACATAAGACCTACTCACATGCTAGCACATATCCGTATCAGAGCTGTTCAGTTGTTCTTTTCAAATTGCATGTACAATACGCACCCACATGGAAGATCAAAAGGAAAACTGTAAAATGCATGTATTGGGCTTTTTTATGTCAATTAAGCATTTACGGTTTCCAGAGGTAATTAAGTGAAAAGTCCTCTACCGTTTTGCAGAGCAAAGAAATGTTCACCTGGACTAAAAATGTTCTTCCTCTCATAGGCTTACAAAATTGCTTTCTCCAACTCAAAGCAAAATAATGCTGGTTTTCTACAGTCTTATCAATCTACCAATTAAAGATAGTGAGAGCAGTGAACTGTAACTGCCAGCACTAAAGTGAAAATCAGAGTTATGAGCCAAAACACCATGAGTATTAAATAGTATCATAAAGGCACCATAAAGGCTCCACACTTAAAGTTGCATTGCATTTAAAACCGGGGATTAAATATATATATTTTTTTTTTAATCTAACTGGAGAACACAGTGCTTGCTTCCCAACTTTCAGTCCTTGATCTCTGACTACAAGATAATTTTCACAGAAATTTTAAGTTGGATCCTCTGCAAATTTTTGTAAGAGAATCTTTAAGAGATTATATTTACTAAATTTCATCATGGATTTCTTCTGGCAAACAACAACCTGAAGTTTACAGACTGACTGGTCCTTATATGTAAGAACAAAACAACTGAACTACAATCTCATTAGGCAGATGAATTGGATTGCTTATGGCAGATGTTGGTGGAAATGTCTCAAGGACCCTGATTGGATATATGAGCATTAAAGTACAATTTGTATAGAGAACAGAAGTCGTGTTTGGACAAAACCTGACATTACAATTTTTTCCCTTATGCTCTGTGTTGGGAGGTTGAATAAAAGAAGTTTGATCCCTCTATCACCTTGGGCTTTTGCCTTGAGCAGTGAGACACATCAAACCCCATCCCTCTATGGGAAACTCTACACTCACCACGCAAGATAATCCTTCCAGTTCTGACACTGACAAGCAGCACTTGAAGATGCTCCTGTGGCATTACCAAGTAAGGCATACATCTGCCTCTCCTACCTGCATAGCAACTAAATCCTACCTTTGCCAAAAGACAATCAGAATTACAGTAGGCTTTACTTGTAGACCACTGTTATAAATTTATCACCTTCAACAATACTTTGACAGGAAATTTAATTTTATGCATATTTTTCATAAAATGACCCCTTTATATTGACTACAGAGATGCCTGCTGCAGTCTCCTTAATTCATGTTAAGTGAAAAAATCACTGCCATGCTTATCTTGAAGTAATTAAGGACCATACTTTCATGGAAAGAGAATATTAATTAGTTCCCCAATTTAACTACATATAAAAAGATCATGGTGAACAGCCCAAAGAAGATTCATCTGGGGCTCTAAAGACTCTTTTTCTTAAGGAAACAAAATGTCAAAAATACAGAACCTGGCTCTAAAGCCATACCTCGGGATAGGATGCAATTCAGTCAAAAGCATGCCTGTTATTTTACATGGAAATATCAAGCTCGCTTCGAACTTGCTAGACCTAGTTCAGCTAAAAGTAAACCTGTGGCAACATGAGGAGAGCAAAAGCAGACTGAGAAACCACATAAAAATTCACAGACCTAGTAACATAGGCACAGCTCTACCATCTGCAGCACTTCTCCCAAGGGGAGGCAAGAAAGAGGAGGAAATAGATCTAAGGAGAACTGGGGTAAAGATGTGAAGAAATGGCCATTGTGCTACACTCAGTCTCCCTCCACAGGCAACTGCCTGCTCTGCCTATGGCTGGACCCAGCCCTGTGTGCAGAAAGGTATGGGTCAAGTGGTTGCATTTGGCTGCCTTACCTAAACCTGAACAGTGTAGAGATATAAGGTCATCTTAATACACAGAGTGTATATATATTACACTCACAAATCTATGATTCAGCAACACAGTTAGATGCAGCTTGGTACGTAACAACACCTATTTTTTTAAAGATTTTTTTTTAAATGTGCACTTCCTGTCAAATTTGTTTTTACATTTAAAGGCACTGACAATATACCATGTATATGTATTACACAGATCCATTAGAACTGTTAGCAGCAAATAAGCTTATAAAATGCAACACTAGTAAAATGCGACTGTCAGCTAATTTGGGTCTAATGTCAATGAAAACACTAAAATTAGATGAGCAAGGCTATTAACTACACTTCAGTAGTATCTATTAGGGCATTTATTTTCCTGTTGTTTAAGTTATTAAATCTTATCATACATACCACTAGAAAGATATCTGAACTACGTAAGTTTCACCCAGAAAATAAGACAATAACCAAAAAGGCCTTAAGGAAATGTGTATTAATAAGTTTATTTTAAACTGATACTCTTGCATGGTTCATAAAATAAATACTACTTTCATTTAATAAGAGCCCCTTAACTACATTAAAAAAATTTTCATAGAAGAAAAAGAAAGCTGTAATAGTATCACTAGTAAAATTAAAGCTTATCTAGTTATATCAGTCTTCAGAAAAGTGTTTGGAGCTTTTGTTTTCTTTATAGGATAGTAACAAATTTGTTTCAAAATAAAATGTAAGATTTCTAGAAAACCTGTACTCAGAGTTTGCTCTTGCAGAGTGAAATTATTTCAGCTCTTAATAGTTTTCACTGTCCTAACCATAACATGAGCCATATCTCATTCCCAGTGCAGTCAACAGGACTTTTATTGCTGATGACAACAAGGCATGATTCACTGGGGCTTTCAGAAACATTTAAGCATGCATAAAGACTTATCAGAGAAAACAAACAAATGTATTTTGCAGGGATAAGAGGTCAGCCTTGGTCAAAAATACCTTCATACTTACTGCTTTGTTTTGTGCATCTAGAGCAGCTGGTGCCACTTAATATTTTTCATCTTATCTGGGCTTATCCTGTGTCTGCTAACATTACTAAATCCCCACCAAAAGAAAACACAGTACAAAACTGGATAAGCTCATGATTGACAATGTAAGTATTTTAGATCAAGAATCCATGTACCTCAATTGAACAGATGTCAAGTCAGTCTAATCTGTTTCTAACGAGGAGCTTCATGAACTACAGCTATAGCAAAGCCTGCTCACCAACAGACACATAGCCCCCATTTGACTGTATTCTCCAGTGGAAGTACTTCCTATGGCTGAAGTATTTTAGAGGTGTCGCATCCAAGTGGGTTCTGTAAAACCTAGAAGGTTATATATACAAAATCATTCTTTTTCCTTAAATGCTAACTTTAATAAGGTCTTCCTCTCCCTGTTCTGCTCAATGGTCAGTTTTCTGAAAACTGGTCAGTTTTCTGCAAACACGTTTACCTGCACGAGTTTTGGTTAGAAGGAACCACTGGGGACAGAAAGACTACATGACTGCGTGAAACCCATTTCCTTAAGGCAAGAGGCAGAAAACCCTCTCGATTCCACCAATTTACTCATCTCCTGTGGTGTCTACTTGCCCAGACAGCCAGGAAGGTCTTTCAAATATCTTTTCAAATAATAGAATAGTTTAGGTTGAAAGAGATCTTTGAAGGTCATGTAGTCCAATTTCCCTGCAATGTGCAACTAGACCAGGTGGCTCAGAATCCTATCCAACATGACACTGAATGTTCCCAGGGCTGGGGCATCCACTACTACTCTGGGCAACCTGTGCCAGTGCTTTACCACCCTCATTGCAAAAAACTTCTTATATTTAACCTAAATCGACCTTCTCTCAATTTCAAAACATTATTCCTTGTCCTACTGCAATGATGTTCCTTTTCAGTCTTCTCTTTATTGCACTGAACAGACTCAGGCTCTGAGTCTCCTTAAATTATTTGCTTTACAAACTCCTTATAGCTCTTCTCTGTAGTATCTTTCAAGATGAGTAATTTCAGTGTCCTAACCTTTACAAAGTATTCTGATAGATTCCTTCCCAGACACTAACATAATCAGAAGAAGATGTAAAAGCATAACACAAAATTCCTTTTGATTACAAAATTGGATTTGCTTTTTTTGCCTCACTGAACTGAGATTCTGTCCCAGCACAGTCACTAAGTCTTCCTCTGCAAATGTGCCTTTCACACAGTAGGTTCTTACTGTGTATTTCCACTGGTATCACGTATTTCCACAGCCAGTGCATGTGGAGTGTCATATTCTATAACTGTAATTCACTGAGCAATTTTTATACAGGTAAACACATAAATTTACTATGGAAGATTATTGCCCTATGTAACATCTCACAGATTTCCAAGATCTTGTTCACACTCCTCCAGTGACTGTTCCGTGTTAAGAACATCATTTAATGTTTAGGCAGAAGCAGACATCCATGTCCACTTCCTTACATGAATTAATTCCTGTTCTTTGGAAAACACAGGTCAGAAAGCGATTCCACCTCATGAGCATAACAATCAACCTTGTGTTCTCTCTCTGTTACAAAGAAATAACTTACAAACCCAAGGCTTGGCATTATGTGTGCCCAATCTCATGAGGATAAAAGCACAAAAGTCATACTAAAAGAGAACTTTGATCAGTTCAGCCTCTGCTAAATCTAAAGCATAAGAAATCTAGAAAAACACAGTCAAAAAGCTGCACAGGCATCAATTCTGCTTCCTGAAGTTCATGAACTACAAATAGCATTTGGCTGTGAAAGCAACCTCATTCCTATATTATGCTTTGGGTGCATTAGTTTAGTGAGTGAGCTTTCAAGGTGAATCTTCTGATCACTCCCAGCACTTCAGTTCACAGTCACTTCACAGTCTCTGGGCACAGGCACTGTTCAAATTGTATTTGATGTGCTTCATGTATGCACCTACTGCACTGCAGCTGCTCTTGGACATGGGCAGAGTGCTAGAAGTTGGACTCTTAATGTTCCTTGTGGGTCCCCTCCAACTCAGCATATTCTGTGATTCTGTGCTTCTGTGAAAATATGTTAAGCCCATCAAATCAGACTAGAGTCAAAATCATGTCACTGAGTGTGATGCACAGTGTGGACATCATACCCTCAAGAGAGGCATTCTTTGTGCTACACAACTTACCACAAAAGACACAGCCAAAGTCCACTGTAAGAGACAAGATAAAGAACTGCATGGTCTTTTTACCATCCCACATTGTGTTCTTAGGATCTGCCAGTTCCTTACCATGCATATCTTATTTAAGGTCAATTAACAATAGATGATCATTGTAAGTCTCATTTGTTAAAGTGCTTTATGAAGAAAATAGTAAGAAATAGAAATAACAATAAATAAAGTTTTGACTTAGAAGACAGGAACTATTATTACTTACATGTATTGTAGGTTCACATTTTTCACAAATGCCTGATGGGACACAAATCTTAAGCCTGAATCCACGACAGTCCTGGGAAAATAAATAAAACTGTTGTAATATTTGTATTTCATTAAAATATAACAGAAAGCATATTAATGGTTAAAATAAGTGTTTGGGTGAAATCTCAACAAGGCTTAACTGCAAGAGTTACAATTTTCCTCACTAACATACAAAGTCTCCATATGCTTCCTTAGAGAGTTACAGAAAAAAGATAGCTTTATAAAATAAGTATCCCATACTCACAGATTTTTAAGTCCAACATAATATCCAACCTCATTGTCATTGATACTTTCTAATTTTCCTTGGTTTGCAATGTAACTGTTGAAAAAGCAAGACAGAAAAAAAAGTATGTAAATAGCTCCTTCCAGGGCTTTGACCATTCAGAAATCACGCACTGACATCTGAAAGTCAGTAGTGACTGCTGACCTACTGCAATTAGTAGTGTATGTGTGTGTATGGCTGGGCTTCACAAATGAAGATTTGGGAAGGGCTCTCCCCATGTGGGTGTGCTCTTCAGGCCTGCGCAGTGGATTTTTTAAGTGAGGAGAACTGGCCCCACCATTTAACTCCTCAGGTTCATCTGCCACGGCTGAGCGAGCTTGGATGGTGACAGTGAAGTCCTCAGGACTAGAACCTACAGCCCCCAGTATTCCCAGGAGGTTTCTCATCCAAGTACTAACCAGGTATGACCCTGCTCAGCTTCCGAGATCTGATGGGATCAGGAATTAGGGTGGTATTTAACTGCCTTGCAATTAGTAGTAAGTCCTAGTCAAACCATATACAGAGCAAAAGTACTCCTTAAAATCTTCCTCACCATTTAAATGGTACTTTATGGGACAGGTCTGATGGGGAACTGATGAGTTTTACACAGGGGAAAATGAAGAAAGCAAGTTAACCTGAAGGCCAAATAAGGCTGCATCACAGCATCACCATTCTCCAAGGCACATGTCCCTACCTCATGGATTTAACAACAGCAGAGAGGCCAACTTCAGTGGCAGTAGTGGAGTTATCCTCATTTGTATTGAGGGAGGATCAGACTGCCCTTGTCTTTTTTCCCATGTTGTTAATTTAATCACTTGTTAAACTTACTTTCTCCTTGACACAAAGTAATTTCAGTTCTTTTTACAAGGTGTGGCAATGGTAAAGCCAAGGAAAGAGAGGCTGTACTTCATGATGCTATATACTGAAGCAGAAAATAAGAGAGGAGAAACAGCCATGACTAGACCAATGCACTGAGTTCATTCACATACCATTAATATCTGCCTATACCCCAAAAGGATGTATGTATGAAAGCTGGTCCTTTGTATTATCCCCAGGTGAGATCTGTGCGATAGTTTTGGCCTTGGTTTTAGCTAGGCCTAGATTAGGCCTTAGGTTTAGTAGACTCAGATAGTGTTATATAGATTAGAGAGGACAAACATCACCTGACTTAAGCAACCAAAGAGATATTTCATACCATTTGACTCTAAATCAGGTACAAAAGGAGGTGTAGGAGGTGTCTAGTTCTCTTGTCCCTTCATGGCTAGTGCTGAGGGGACTTGCTATCACTGTGCTGGGACTGATAGGCCTCACCACTACTTGCAGCTGTTCTAGTTCAGGAAGTAAACTTTTTTCCCCTTTCATTGTTGGTTTTTTCTCTTCTCTTGCTGGGTGTCTCTTGGGAGGCATCTTTCAGGGTGTTATATGGGTCTGGGTGGTGAAATCTTTATTACTGGTTGGGTGACTCGGTATGGAGTTATTTGTTGCCTTTTTATATATTGCATTTGGCTTTTAATTTTCTCCCTTCTGTATGAATATAAAAAGCTTGCCATTTTAAGTTTTAGTTTTAGGGGGTTTTTCTTCCCTTTCCCTCAGGGTTGGGGGGCTCTGACTCTGTGGTTGTCACTTGACATTTTGCCAGCTCAGCCAAACACATCTATGAATAACCAGTGACATCTCACATACTGGAAATTAAAATGTTCACAAATAATGCATTGTTACCTCTTCTGCAGCAAGACAGAATTTCACAGTGCAAATGATGCAGTCTAGGAAGAGGAAATTGGTGGAAAATGCAATTCTTCTGACACTATGGCCAGAAAAGTATGCCCGATTTAAGAGATGCCTTGCTAAAAAGTCCATGCATTTCAAAATATAAGCCCAGTCCCAGAAAAACTGAGATAGATCTTAATTTTTATAAGCATCTTGATCTTTTAAAAATTTATTTAAAGGAATTAGAAAGAAGATACATCACTCTCCCAAAGGCAACCTATATGCCTTAGCTGGCGCATTAGAGAAATTCATTGTGTTCCCAAATCTTAACACAAGCTTGAGAATCCCAAAAATCAGCTTGGGCTCTCCTCCAAAGCTGCAATGCTGACCTGGGCTATGCTGTTGCCATGCACCAGGAAAAGCAAAAAGTTTCCTCTAATGGCATTCATTATCCCTTGAGAAAAAGAAGGGCAGTAAAAAGACAATGCATGACACTAGATGGAACACATTACAACAGCATCATATGACACCGACTGCTCTGCAGGATTTTTCAGGATAAAATTAACACAGTGTACTCATTAGAAGATAAGAGTCCTCGAATTTTTTAGACAAGATTTACTATCTCAGCATTTACTAATCTATATTTGTTTGTCTGATGTTTGGTTCATAAGTTTACATATTTTGCCAAGTAAAAACAATGAAGTAATACTAAAAATCTATCAGTTCTTTATATGAGATTCCTGTAAGTGGAAGTTCATACTTCCTCTAAACATGGCCTGAAGAACTCATTATTTAATTCAGCATCATCTTCTCTGTTACTTGGACCTTATCATGTTAAAAAAAAGTTATGCAAAAGGTATCGAAGAAACCTCCCTCATCATGTCCTCAGTATTCAACCAATGGGAATCCTGTCAAGACCAGATAGAGATAGGGAAATCACAAAACAGCAGAAATGGAGCAAAAATAGACAGTGAAACACAGAGGGAGAAGACATTCAGATTTTTAAAAAATAAACAGAGCTATAAAAAACCTGTACTAATTAAAAATTAAGCCATTAAAAAACACACACACACAACCCAAAAATACCCTCTGACAAACACTGACAAACTGTAGACCCATCACTTAAACACACATCTAACCCTTCCAAATCTGATATTGCAATTTAATCATACAAACATTTAACCAGAAATACCCACTACAAGAAGCTCCAGAACTTGCCATAACTTACACTGTTGCACAGAAATGTTAGTGTGTTACATCCTGTAGTGTAAAACAGCTCAGCTCTGCTTTAGCCAATAAACAATTTACATCAGACAAAGATCTGAGTATGAGCACACAATCTGTATAAAAGGTCAGTGTTGGTCCATTAGAGAACAGACCAAAAGGATGATATTTGGGAAGAAGTTGCAGAAATTGATGGTGCCCTTATTTCTTCTCTTATTGTATACCCTAGAAGAAATCCAAGCGGATTCTGTAAGATGAATGATTTACAATTCCAGTTTCTCACTGAAAGAACCAAAAGAAACCACTGATTTTCCACAACCATACCTTGAGAAGGGACCCAGAAGAATTTTTGTCTAAGTGCAACTAACTCAGTAACTCCTCTGCAATATACTTGTAAAAACAATCTCAGTACAGAACATGACAGTAAAGCAACTTCCACACAGTTGGAAATCCTGGAATAAAGAGTGGATAGATGTAATTTACCATAAGCAGCTCATGTCCTCTTATGCTTCCTTACTCGCTTAACAAGTCTGTTTCAAGTTAAGCCTCTGCACCTATGTCATAGCAGTGAGCAAGAAAAGAAGTAAAATGATGTAGCTATATACTGCAATGAGAAATTGCTCTTCTGTTTAATTTAGAGGGAGATCTGAAATAAAACCTCTCCCAAACTTTACTCTATCTTTACCTTCTTCACAACTACTCTACCTTAATGCTACTTATCATCAAACATTAATACTCTAAAAGCTTTGACTTGCAGTGGGCCATGCTGAGAAATGTAATTTGCCTTGCTGCCCTTAAGAATATCCACTCTACTCTTTAACTGAACGTTTTATTGTAGTACAGAAGGAAAACATACTGACTCATGGCTGGCAGTCACGTGGAGAGCTTGGAAGCTTCTACTGCACACCACAGCAGAGTGTAGCACCGTCAAAACCTGGCTGGATAGTACCTAGACAGATCACAGGTATAGTTCACAAATACTGACTGCTACCTCTAAACCAAACCTGCAGCTGCCTAAAATGCTATTTGCTTGGTTATACTATAGCATTCTGCCTCTCCTTTAATGAGTAATCAGTAAACAATAATTGTTTTCAGACCTTTAATTTAATCTCTACATTGTAAACTACTGATTAATTCTAATAAAGGCAGAATCACACACCTACTGGCTGCACATTGCAACCTACAATAACACGTTCATCTCAGCACACTTCAGCAGCTATTGAATAATTGCACACATTCACCCTTTACCAATGCTACAACCTACTGTAAAAGAGCTAACTCTTCCAAATAAGATCTCCTTTAAAGAGGGTGGTCTTCATCTCTGCTCACTACACAAGTGAAAGTCTACCGACAAGTTATGTATGATGTCAAGGAAGCAATCTCTGAAATGCGAAAGCATGAAGAGACAGTGGGGTTTGATCTTCAAAGTGGTCTGGATTATTTTGTTCCTCACTAAGTTCAAAAGAGATTTCATTACAACTTTCAAATCTTTTCCTTAACCTGAAAAAACTGGCCAGCAGAAGTATGCCCTCCTAACTCTATTTCCTTCAGCTTAACGTATGTTAAGGTATATTAATCCTTTTGGAGCTTTAAGTACATGCTGGAAAAAAACCTAGCATATGCTAGTCTTGAGAATATAGATGCAATAAGTAACATTGTAATGCAGCTCCAGAAGTACTTCTGTGGCCAGAAGACTCCCTTTACGGGAAACATATTTTCTTAAAACTCCACAAAATAAATCAAATGTATGTCTAGCTTTGGTTCATAAAGCTGGGAAAAAAAGTTTTTACAATTAATAAACATTCACTGGTGAAATGTTTCTGAACTTCGGGAAAACTTCATAATCCAACTTATTTTTTCACTAAGTCTTTAGGGGGGAAAGGTAGCACACTTCAGACATCGAACTGTCATTAAATGCATTAGCATTTAATCACAGGTCACATATGTCCCTAGTCTAACTACTGTGAGAGCTGTATGTTAACACTGACAATTAAACATTGCAAAATTCCTTAGTGCTGTATCTTCTTACAAACTACAGTTGTCACACCAAGTTCATCAAGAGGTAGGCTAAAACTCAGAGGCATTTTCAGCAAACCTGGACTGATCTAATGTTATCTGTTAAGATCACACAAAATTTGTAAGCGTGACATAACACTTGATGAAACTTGGCATATTCAAATGTGTTCCATTTGCAGCCCCTCTGAAACCAAATTTAAAATAAAGCTCAACTCATGGTTGGAAAAGGCAGTACAGAGCTACATGATGCTGCGTATCAGGAATGACAAGTTTCAGACAGATGTAGGCACCAATGATACAATCTCTGCTCAATCAAGAAATCTTTCTACACAGGACCAAGCTCCCTCTAGGAAGGAAACTCTTAATATCAAGCAATGAGGATGATGCTAACAGCTACAAAGAAGTCCTCTACAGATGTACAGGCTTACTTCAATTATTTTGTTCTATGTTGCTTTACCCATCTGGTACCATAAGCACCAGATTTTGTGTAGACAACTTCAAGAAACAGAACTTCTACTGCTTAAAGAGCATGCCTTAGCTCAGAAAAGAGGCAGTGTGTCAAACTAGTCCATGGTGGACTTAGCATTCAGCAATTTTACTAAGAGGTGTTTGACTCCTTCCTTTGGCTGCATGGCATCTCTTGACAAATTCTGAGCAAGTGCTGCAGAGGTATTTTTTTTTTAAACTGTGAATCACTGTATTTGACGAAGAGTGAAAAACTGGTTGCCACTATCGCAGGTTACTTACGAGTTCTTTCCTCCCATTTAGAGTATTCAAACATGAGTCACAGAAGATGACAGGAGGTAGCTCTCCACACGCCAGTACAGCAGCTCTGGAGGCAATATAATTAACTCTGGGAGCTTCCTTTGCAGACACAGGCACGTCCATTTTTCGAGCAAATCCTGCACTACACATACCTCGCACTCAAGTAACACATTGCTCAAGACAATCTGGGGCTCAGCATCTGACAGCAAGGTCAGAGATCAGTTTTCTTCAAGAATTGCCTGTTCTTGATGCGTCAACCACTGGCAGATAGTAGGGCCCTGACATTTTGTTCCACATGTGTTTATTACACTTTCTGCACATTTTTCTGTATCCAGAGTATATCTAATACTCCTGCTGACTGCCACATTTCTGCTACTGTTTCTGTAACTTTCCATGTACCTGTAGTAGGCCAGTTTGATTCTGGGGAAATGCTCTGTCACAATGCTGCACACAGACAACATCCTGTGTTTGCCTTTCAGTTTTCTCCTTGTACATCTGTTTGTTCTGCTATGTGATATATGCATGTTGCCCCTTCTAGAGTGTCACCAATTTTTACTTAAAAACATGCTCATGGATGTATTTATTGTCATACATTAGGAAATGTACTCTTTTGTAAGTGTTAATTCTCCATTTTAACATAATTTCAAGACTTAGGTCACCTTCTTTACCATTTTACTGCCAAACAAAGCTCTTACCCTGAATATGCCTGTTTCACAAGGTGACATCTTTTGCTACAGTAGTCTTCAAACTTCATCATTTCTGCAGGGCTGCCTTCTCCACACCACCACTACTTTCATATCACTCTTCATTTACCTTTACAGATTTTGTCTGTGTTGTTGCTTATGAGTAGAGGAGTATTCCTCTCATCCACCAGCCAATTTCTGCTTGTGATTTTTACAAGCACACCCTGCTGCACACACCTTTCAGCACTCCTCCACCCTTCACACCCTTGGCAACATTGCCCCTGTCCTATGACATACATGGCAGGGGTGAAGTGTTCACTTGCAATTATAACATTATGTAGTCATTTCAATGATACCTCCAAGTATTAGGACATTCACCTCCTAAACTTTTCATTTCAGATACCCAGAGTGAAGAGCAGAACTGCTAAAAGTTAAACTGTTCATTAAAATTCATTGGAAGAACAAAAACATCATGTTCATTAAAAGAACATGTAGAAGTGCTCTACAACAGGCAAAAACTATGCAAGCTACTAGACTATGTAAAAAGAAGGAACGACTGCCTTATCTCTATTCAGACAGGAATGTCAAGAATAGTTGTGAGGACCATTCAGAGCGGGAAGATCAACAATCTTTTTTTCCACCCACACCCACCTCCAGGACAAGTGGCATCTATTTTTGCAGCTGTGCCACCTAGGTTCACATCCCCCAGTTGACACAGACTTCAGGCAACAAGACAGTCACTGGACACAAACACGATCCAGGATTTGCAGTGACATCTACAGCAGAAGCAGTATCCAGCATTAATATTTTTCTATTTAGGGGACTTGATGTTACATAGATATATGCAAATTGAAAACGTTTGTAAATGTATTGTAATTTTCTCAGTATTTATAAATACATACACACCAAACAGTCTTAAAAAGATACTTACCTACTACCACACTAAACATGAAACACTTCAGCATATGCTTAAGCACACTGTATAGTTACACCAATCAAGTTAGCAAAACTGCTCCCAGTGGGAGAGTACAGTATATCTCTTTACCAGGTGAGGATCACAGTACACATAATGTGTTCCAAAACCTCTTTCTAAACATTAAAAGAAGAGGGACTGGAGAGGAGAACAGGAGATGAATATGTAATAGACTATTCATCCATCTAGTGGGTGGAAAAAAGAAAAAAAAATGCATTTCAGCCTCCTGAACTAGACCCATATTCACCAGATAGATTCAGTTGTGAGGGGAGGGGGGTAAAAAAAGAAAAAGAAAAAAGAAAAATGAAAAAAAAGCAGAGACATCTCTGTGTGAGTTTGAAGCCCAGAGAGTTGGAGGAAATGTTGTAAATAATGTTCCTGCAGCATCCAGGGATTTCAGATTGAATTCCTTCCTCTCCCTAAGGGAGTGTGATCTCAGTCTCTCAGAAGACACCACACTTACAAAGCAACCTGATAGAGGGCAGTCTCAGCCTTACCTGTTTGCGCTGTTCTAATTTTTGTTGCAACAGAATACTCAGTGGAGAAGGAGCAGGACATGGCTGCCTCACTACACAAATAAGCGTCACAGCCTCTTAGCTAAAACAGACTGTCCTGCTCCCTGACCCAAAGGCATATTTGAATACTCTGTGCCAAGGAAGGCAACTCAGACAGGAAGCACCAACGCAAGCCCACATCTGTACACCACACAGGACCAGCAGTTAAGATGCTGACATGCAAGACCTTGGTTCAAACCTATACTCTGCTTCTACCAGAGCAGACCTTCAAATCCACGCTGAAATGGTTCACCTGAAATCATGAAAATCAGCTTACTCCACAGTGTGACCCTGCTCACAAAAAGGAAGGTCTTGCTTTTGCCCCTCGCTTCAGTGAACTAAGTCCCCAATATTTTCTAATAGTCAGTGGAAAGGAAAAGGGGATGACTCCATAAGGTAATCTTTAGTAGGAACGTAATTTAGCCTCCTAAATCACTTCCTGGAAATTGTGAGTTCTCCACTGCTGTCAGGAGAACAGCCAGCTGAGTTAAGTGCCTTTGCTACACAGTAGGGAGTTGCCAGATTTTAAATGCCTAGGACTGGGACAGTCCCAGACATGATTAGCAATTCCAGCACATGACAACCACAGTATATGCTGTGAAAAGTGTCCCAGTCCATACTCAGTAAGTCTGACATGCCCAGTTTGTGCACATAATTTATCTGCATAAGCTTGCTGTGCCCTCTGGCATTCAGAAAAGCAGACAGTTTCTGCAAAATAATGGAAAAAATCATATCCTATACATTCTTCATATGGAGTACAGCATCTGACTGCAATGTGCGGCAACGTGCTTCACAAGATACCTGCTGAACACAGACTTACTTAGTTTTACATGTACGGCTAGGAAATTGAGAAGGTAAAACTAACTTCATTTAAATCTAAACCTGGAAGATTTCTTTTGGCTCAACTGTCAAACCAAGAGGAAAAATAGGTAACTTTCCCAGGCCCAACTACAGCTCTGTGGACAGACACTTCCAAAAAGAGGTCAAAAGTGTTGCCATTTCAGTGCTTGTCTGTTTCAGCAATGGAAACAGACTAACTTTGATTAATGCGTTGTCTTTCTCTTATTTGTACTTTGGACAACTGTAACAATGAATGATATATCCTATATGGATCGATAGTAGTAATTGCAGCTAAGACTGTTTTACATATGGACATACAGATACATTACAATGCAAAATTATCTAAAACTTTGTAAAAGGCTCCCCTGTCAGAATAATCTGAGCTTCCTCTTGCCTCAATGCACTTAGTCTCCATACAGTATGAAGACACTTCAAAGCCGAAAAAAACTTGGAAGTCAGAAATACATCAAGTAATAGAGCAACAGGCTCCTTCTCTTACAACTTCAAACAGGCAGGAAAATGTTTGAGTCAAGGTTCTTTTCATCCTTCACATATGTACTTGAAACTACCCTGGTGAAACACTAATTCCACCCATTGTTGTCACTGATTTTAAGAAGGCCAGAATCTCAGATTCACCTTTCCCCTGAAATAAAGGGCATCTAACTACCTTGCTAGATCAGGACTTAGCAAAAGTAAAGTTCAGGATACACTATCCAAAGATTATGATCTCTTAAGTGCCTCTGAAAATGCCTTGGACACCTTCTGCCTACTTTCTTCTATTTTATTTTACTTCTGAAACAGAAAACCTCATTGCATCAGGCCTTCTCTAAGAACGAAAGAATACTGATCTAAAATCTGATCTCCAAGAATGTATCCTAACAATGATAACACAACACAGAAACATATACAGTGCTATTAAATATATTTAAGGTTCAGCTATAACCTCTGTCAATTATTAACACTCAATGCAGGTAATTTTCTTAAAAGAAAATTTAAAAACCTAAATGCAAGTTTACCACAGAATTTCCATCACATGGCTCCTTTCCAGTAAATCCACTGCAAATAGGCAATGTTGCCATGAGACTGTGGAGTAACCATGAGATTGTGGAGTTCAGCCACCTGTATGGTGGCAAGTAAGATCACAACCCTGGACTTCAGGAGAGCTATCCTTAGCCTCTTCAAAGACCTTGTTGGAAGAATCCCATGGGAATGGGTCCTGTAGTGAAGAGGGGTCCAAGAGAGTTAGTCAACCAATATGCAAGCATCTCCTCCTTTAGGCTCAAGATCAGTGCACCCTAAGGAGCAAGAAATGGAGCAAAGAGGTCAAGACACATGAATGGATGAACAATAAACTACTGTAAAAACTGAAGCACAAACAGGGGATACAGAGGATGTGAAAGCAGGAACAGGGCACTTGGAAAGAAAATAGAGATGTTGTCAGAGTAAGTAGAAGTGAGATGAGGAAGGCAAAGATCCATCCAGAATTTATTCTGGCCAAGGATGTTCAGGACAGCATGAATGGTTTCTTCAAATACACCAGCAACAGAAGGAAAAATAAGGTAAATGTGGGCCTGCTACTAAATGGAGCAGGATTCAAGCACCTTATTTGCATCAGCCCTCACTGACATGACCAGCCTCAAGAACCTCCAACCCAGGAGATCAGGTCTGAATAAAGGAAGACTTTCCCTTGGTCAGGGAGGATTGGGTTAGAGATCACTTGGGGAAAACTGATGGCCACAAGTCCATGGGCCCTGACAGGATGCCTCCAAGAGTGCTGAGGGAGCAGGCAGACACCATAGCTGGGCCGGTCACAATTATCTTTGAAAAGTCATGGCATTCACAAGTGGTGTCTGAGGACTAGAAGAAAACAAATCTCACCTCCTTGTTCAAAAGGAGGACCCAAAGAAACTAGCAGGCAGTCAGCCTCACCTTGAACCCTGGAGAGATGAGAGTGCCTCATTCTGGAGGCCATCTCTATCCACATGAATGACCAAGTGACCAAGATTAGTCAGCATGGATTGATTAAAGGTAAATCTTCCTAGACCAATCTGGTTGCTTACCATGATGGGACAACTACCTGGATGGATGAAGGGAAAGCAGTCGATGTTGTCTATGTCAACTTCAGCAAGGCTTTAGACACTCTCACATGATATCCTTATAGGCAAGCTCAGGAAGTATGAACTGAATAAGTGGATGGTGAGGTGGATTAAGAACTGGATGAACAGCAGATCACAGAAGGCCATAATCATCAGTGTCACAGGGTCTAGCTCTAGGCTGGTCACTAGTGGTGTCCCCCAAGGTTCAACACTGGGCCTGGTATTGTTTAAATTATTCATCAGTGACTTGGATGAAGGGGGAGATGCCTCCGCACCAAGGTTGCTGACAACACAAAGCTGGGAGGAGCAGCTGGTACCCCAGAGAGCTGTGCAGCCCTTCAGGACATCAACAGGTTGGAGAGATGGGCAGGGAGGAACTGTCTGAAATTCCACAAAGGCAAATGCAGGGTCCTGCACCTGGGGAGGAATAACCCCATACACCGGTACAGGCTGTACTTGCTGGAAATCAGCTCTCCAGAGGTCCTGGTGGACAACAAGCTGTCCAGGAGCCAGCAGTGTGTCCTTGTGGCCAACAAGGTCAATGGTATCCTTGGGTGCATTAGGAAGAACATTGCCAGCAGGTGGAGTGAGGCGATCCCACCCCTCTATTCAGCCCTGGTGAGGCCACATCTGGAGTGCTGTGTCCAGTTCTGGGCTATTCTGGACAAAAGAGACACAGAGCTCATGGAGGGAGTCCAGCACAGGGCTACAGAGATGATTAGGGAACTGGTGCATCTGTCATATGAGGGAACACTAAGAGAACTGGGCCTATTCAGTCTTGAGAAGAGAGAGAACTTTGTCAATGTACACAAATGTCTGAAGGGCAGGTGTCAAGGGAATGGAGCCACGCTCTTCTCAGTGATGGCAAGAAACAGGACAAGAGGCAATGGGCAGAAATGGATGCACAAAAAATTTCACCTCAACTGGAGAAGAACAACTTTACTGTGCATGTGACTGAACACATGCCCGGAGAGGTTGTGGAGTTTCCCTCCCTGTGAATATTTAAGAACCATATGGATACGATCCTGTCCAATGTGTTCTGGAGGAAGCTTCTTGAGCAGGGCAGTTGGACTAGATTATACNGGATGAGCCGCTCGCGGTAGCGGCGGGGCTCGAGGCTCCGCGCTCGCCGCTTTACGCACCGTCTCCTCCTCCCTCCAGCTGATAATAAAGCAGCTCCGGCTCCTGATCCAAGACGGGGAGCTGCCGGCAAAGTGACGTGAGGCTGACTGTGATTCTGTGATTCTATAATGTTATGTTTAATGGTAGCTATGTAAAACACATGATCTCCATATGCACATTTCAGGAGGGGGAGTAGTTTGGTTTGTCTTTTGCAGTTTCTAAAAATACAGGCTCCCAATCTAAGAGAAATGAAGATGCATCCCAATTATATTTGATATTAATAGCAGCTATATGGTTACATGCACTTGGATAAAGCGACCTTTGCAAACACAAGAAGCATCCCGTAACAGAACACATTCACATCCCAGGCAGTACAGGGTTTCAAACTTCTATGGATTTATTTCTCCATTTGAAATGCATTGAATTAGTGAATTTATACAATCAGTGCATCATTTTTCAAAGAATAGTTTTCAAAGAGTGTTTTTTCAGAAGTAACAAGCTAAACATGCATTTAATATCAACAAAATATTGAAATGGTTTTAGATATCTTTGCTCCATTTTTCTTCTTTTTGTTACTCATTACCTGCTACACTCATCCTACTTTGGCAAGGATATCTGGATGGCCACATTTGCTGACATACTGTTAGACATTTGTGTAGGGACAGATGACAAACATAGAAGAAACAGAACTGCCATCCAAAAAAAAAAGGGCATGGAGGATCCCTCTTTAAATCCAAAATGGAGAAATAAGGTCCTTGTTTAGTTATGTAAAATTTTTTGCTTTACAGTGATTAGGGATCCAGAATATTGCTAAGCTAATTTCTCCCTTACATTTGTCTGCATAAAAATAATGAAGAAAAAATAGAACCTGAGAAATGTGGCAAATGCCGTCTTAAAGATACCACAGGCTGCCATGCTGAGCCCTGTTCTCTCATTAGTGTGGAAAGAAGTAGAAGTTTCTTGAAAACAACATATTCAAGACCAAATCCTTGAACATATACAAACAGCTTTCATTTCACTATACAAATCCCAAAGCTCTCTCAAACCTCTTGAGTGACCAAAGATATAGAGGAAGAAGCAGTGACCCTGCCCCTCTGCCCAATATTGAGCATCTCCTGAAGGATGCTGCTCTCTTCCAGCCTTGTGAGCTGTTTCGTCTCAGCCTGACAGATAGCCTAAGTGGAGACCTCCGGGAGCCACATCAGTCCTCACAACCTGTAAGAACAAGGACTAAAACCAGAAATATAAAAGGTTCCCTGGGAGCGAAAAAAGAACCCCAGTATATATAAAATCCAATGCTTTGTGATGTTTGGAGTAGTTTTAGAGCCTAGAATTTACAAAACCAATTTTCACAGTCCTTACTTTCAACTCACCTTAACCAATTACCCAGATCTTTAAAAGAAGATTTGAAAAAAATGGAGAAACTTCTAAAAGCAGCTATTATGTCACTACTGTCCAAAATCCCTTTCATGATTTGTAGCCTGGTGTCTCATGTTTTATTATACAATTCCAAGTCACCAGGAATAACTTCTCAACCCAGCCAAGTCATGCAATGCTGTACAGCCAAAAGTTGTTTTGTAGAGGAAAGGGCTGGAGGTTGAGAGGCCTTGTAGCCCATTTTATATTACATTTAATCTACAACAGTCTAGAAATATAAAATGAAAAAGACTCAAAATACCAATGGCTCTGAGCTTCAAATGAATTTAAACATGCCCTTTTTTTAGCACAAGCTCACATGACTTGTTAAATAATTTACTCTATAAATTACTTATCCTGTCTTACTTATTAACAATTCTAGAGTGCTTTATATAACTGCATTAGAAATTTATTTTGTGGTTTTGAAATGTACGCGATACACAATCACCCTTCTTTTAACAGGCAAGAGCTTAAAAGTCAACTGCTATTTTGTTGGCAAGCAGTTCTTCCTGAAAAACATCAATTAATTTCAAACGCCATTCACCTGCATAATCACAAGGAAACATATTAATTACTTGATAGCAGATCTGTGAAACTAGGTCAGGAATATACATGCATTGCAAGAAGTCACTTTTAAATCAAATTCTTTGAAGAGTCATGTACACTGACATATAACAGCAATAGATTTTACTTAATGAGAAAATATTAGACTGGTCATTTTACAAGAAGTCCTGAACACTTTAAAAATTACTCATTTACTATCCTATTGATATTTTTGTAATGAGTGATCTTGACAAGAACTACTTATTTGCTATTGTGCCTACAATGTATGGATCTAACAATAATGATATAGGTGTTCTGGTCTCACCCTTCTTGGTCCTTGTTTCTTAATGTGAGTTTCAGTGACTGATACCATGATTTTAATGCAGGATCTCACTCTGAAGTTCAATTTACCTCCAATAATATCAAAATGACTAAACAATTACTATAATTACACTCTGTTATGATATGCATTGGCACTTGCTTTCCAGATAAATGGCAGCCCACACCATCATCCTAGCCAACTGGACAAATCTAAAACTCGTCTTATTAACTGTAAGAGAAACCATGCAAAAATGACTAGGAAGGGAAAGAGTGAGTAAGATGACTAAGAAAGCACCAGGCACAAATACTTTTATGCCCTCCCACATGAAGTTTCAGGAGCTGGGCCTCACAAGGCTGATGCAGAAGCACTCTGAGTGTCTTCCTACTGCTGTCAGTAGATTTGGATGTTGAATCCAACCAGGAATCAAGAAATAGCTTGACTGGGACAAAACCTCTTATTAAGCTCCCAACTGCAACTTACCTACCAAACAAAACAGAGATGAAACACCTGGGTATTAAGTGATGGAGACTGCCTGATGCATGGTACATCAGCTCTGTTATTTCTGCTGCACCACCCCAGCTTTCTTACCCACTTCCTAAAGCCAAAGCAAAAACTCTGGCTGCCCACTCACATCCTGCCTGCTCACTTGGCCCACAGCCAACGCTCTGCACCACCATAGACTTTACATACACACCCTGACCATGCAGTTATCCCAGCGTTCCCAGTATTTGTAGTCCATGTAAGAAGGTGGACCCAGAATATATGCCCTGGGCTCATGGATGTTTTGCCTCAGTCTGCAGGATCCAAACCCATCAAGAGCAGGACATAATCAGCAAATAAAGGACTGATTTCAATAGATACTCAGGAGATATATGGGAATAAATTCTTGAAATTAGTTGTCTTATACTCTTCTCACATTATTAATACCAAGAGTAATTTCACCAGAAATGCATGGAATTGTGCTCTGTATCTGTAGAGCACATAAAAGAACCAGGTCTGAAGCTTCACAAGTGAAACGTAATGCCTCGGCCTCTAAAATCTTAGATTAAAAAAAGGAAAATCTGAGGTGTTAAAAATGGTTCCACAATCTGCACCTCCTGTATTAGAACTGCTTCCCTACATACTTACCGTTTACTGAGATCACACAATGAAATGATGTGACAGCTACTGCAGTCCAATTTTTAATTTATGCCTATAAACTAATTAAAGGACCTCTCTGTTTTATATTAAAAGTACGCATGAAAAAACATCTTAAATATGTGTGACAGCCTCTCCTGAGAAATCCATGACTCAAAATTATTTTTAGACCACCAAACACAACAATGTGCAATGTCACAGAATGATACAGTAAAAACCAAAAAGAACTGAAAGGACAGCGATGCTCAAAAAAAAATCAAGGAAAATGAAAATCAAAAGCAGCAATGCAAAATGACTAGACATGTCTTAAGTTGATCATGGTTGAAACACATATTTACAATATATGTTTTCTCCTCTAGCCTCTTAAACAGAGATTAAATTCTAGGTGAAAATTGCTCAGTTACTTCAAAATTGAAAGCACTGGGTAAAAAGGCTACCAAAGTGTATGAAAATTAATAAAGATGCATAGCTCAAAGTAATTTTTTCAAATTAAACCATCTATGGAATATTACACAAACATCTAAATCAATAGCAGTTACAACTCAGAAAGACCATTTCTTTACCAGAGGTCCTAAAAATCTACCAAAGGTAGGCCACATATGAGTAGTAGAAATTAATGCCTCTAGCTTTTACCCAAGCAGGGAAATGGAGCAAATTACTTCAGTGAACTGTAGGAATGTAGCCCAAAGGCTAGAATTTAATCTAAACTCACACCGTATTTCACAGTATTTTTATATTGCTTCTACAGGAAACTGAAAGAGAGAAGGACAGTGAATGCAAATAGTGAGAAACCTGTAGATATTTTGGGAAAAATATTCAGGTATATTTTACCTTAAATGCCATACAAAACAATTCAGAAACAAGGATGGGGAAATATGAAGCTGAACAAAACAGTTTGAGAAGGTTTTTTCCTGAGATCTATAATCTACGCACCCAGTATCCATAAATTTTTACCCAGCAAGAGCCTTTGCAGGTTTCCTCAGGCAACGTATGGTGCTCTGAGCCGTGAAATGATGCGGGATTTAACACGAAAAGCTACAGAACTCCCTCACCAAAGACCATCTGCAGGCCCACGAGGATGGAAATGGCACACGGAAATGAGTCTAAAAAACCTTTTTTTTGCACCTCCCTCACAGTTTATTAGGTTTTCTAATCCCCTACCACTTGCTAACAAGCAGCACAATGCTCATTCCTCTGCAGGAATGTATTTTCTCCTTCCAGCCACCTCCACTAAGAAGGGCGAAGTAGGTCTGCATTCCAATGGCTACGCATGGAAGACAGTTTGCTGTCACTACCACCAGAATTTGCCGCATACCCTTTTTTTTTTTCAATAGAAAAAGAGAACAGGAGAGATTTGGGGCGGGAGTGGGGGAAGCCACCCACTAATATCCTCGGTTTGCAGCAATAAACTGAGGGAAAGTTTAAAAAACAAAAACAAGAACCACACCCCTCCATTCCATACCTGGGGCCGCCACAGAGGTGCGGGATAGGCAGTGCGCGCCCCCGGCCAGGGGCAAGGGCAGACGCGGAGCGCGAGCGCCCCGTTCCGCTACCTAGCTGCCCCCGTGGTCCCGCAGCGACCGGCGGCGACCCCGGCCCCGCTGCCCGAAAACCGCATCGAGAGCATTTAGGATTCAGCATCTAAATGGGCTCGCAGCGGTAGCTCTGGAAAGTCGCCTCCAAATTAAATCACACGGACTTTTGGGCTTCGAGCCACCGCATCTGCCCGCGGAGTAAGTGCCTCTTAGCACGGGTCAATTCCCCGCCGCCTCCGCCCGCAGCTTCTCCCGCCTGTTCTGGTCCCCCAGCCCCGCGCCCGGCCCCGGGCTGTACTCACATCTCGGTAACATTGTCGCCCTCGGCGCTCCGCTGCGGCACCGGGAAGGAGGCGATGCCTGGCGACGCCTCCGTGCACCAGATCCTCCAGGAGCTGCACTGGCAGGTCGCGGGGCAGCCCAGCGCCCCCCGCCAGCACCCCAGCACCAGGCAGCACAAGCACCACAGCCGCGCCAGGCCGGGCCCCGGCCTCCGCCGCCAGGACACCATGCCGTCCCCGTTCACTCCAGCGCTGACTCGACGGCCTCCTCCTGCTCCCAGCGCCGCCGCCGCTGCCGGGGNGCAGAGCTGCTGCCACGCAGGGCAGTGAGGAAGCAGGCAGAGCAGAGGCAGCAGCTGGGGATGGAAACGCCTATTAAATCCTTTAGACAACAGATGGGCAAAGCTCGGCTGGGTTATAAAAAAAAAAAATACACCACAATGCATCATGTTTTATTGTCCCACCATAATGAACAACACTTAACACCCACATGCCCAAAGAAGCCCCCCTATGGCTGATCTTACCCCTTCCCTAAATAATAATCTCGAGTCTCAATCCACTTTTGGGGGGCTCCCAGCCCAATGAATTTACCAGATGCCATTGCTTATTGCACCTGTTAAAAAAAAAAAAAAAAAAAAAAAAAGACAAGGGAGGGAGGAGCGGGGAGCGGAGAAAAGGGAGGCTGCTGAAGAACACAGCAGATAGCAATAGGCAGACTGCGCCTAATCCTTCAGCCTCGCACACATATAAGCGCGCGCACACTCCGCCGCCTGTAAGAGGTGTCTGCCCCGGTAGGCGAACGGAGGCATCGTGCCGAGGGGCACCTGGCATCCCCACCAAGGCGAGAACTCGCCATCGGACGATAAACGGGGATATGGTGCGAGAAACGCGAGAGGCGACGGATGAGCGACCCTAAAACGGCTTGTTCGTCCCTTGACAGCTCTGCGGTCGGGGGGGCTTTGCGTTTTTCTGCCCCCACCCCCGGTTGCGGGTTTGCGCAGCGCTGCCGCTGCGCCGGATCCCGCCGCAGTGCCCGCACTGAGCGCTCCGCAAGCGCCACCCCGCGTCTCGCCGCCGCCATGCACCGCGGCCCGGCCCGCACCACCGCCGCGCCGGTCAGTGAACCCCCGACCGCCCCATAGCCCCCAGGCACTGGGGGGAACGAAATACGACAAGGAGTTATCATCGCTGCGCATTGAGGCTAAGGCAAGTCTGAACGACGTACGTTTATCACGCATTCGCAGAACAGCTGATCTGGGATGTTCTTCCCTTGCCGTTTCTGAGGCTGTTCTTCTGTCCTGGCACACGGCAGGTAGTCCCTGCTCTCTGTCGGCAGGTTCTTCACTTGACCTCGGTACCTTTTTACATCCAAAGATGGTGACAGTTGTTTCTTACCTAATTATCTCAGCTGGGTATTTTGAAATGAGTAAATCTGGGTGAATAAAAGAAAGAAAAGGTTACAAGAATTCATGTTACTAAGGTACCAAATAAACAGCCAATATGCTGTTAGAAAGTAGTTGGGAATCAATTTGGCATGACACTTATTAATTGAAAGTACACTCAGTCCTTTTTACATTTGCTCAGGCTATAAGGAAAATTCACATTTTACTGGGTTCATTTGTAGGCCTAACCACAGGCAGGATTAGTTTTACTTAAAAAGAGCATCCTACTAAGAAAGTCACGGCCATACCTC
Organism: Sakesphorus luctuosus; assembly: GCA_013396695.1. Taxonomy (NCBI): domain Eukaryota; kingdom Metazoa; phylum Chordata; class Aves; order Passeriformes; family Thamnophilidae; genus Sakesphorus; species Sakesphorus luctuosus. Next base: position 31,264 of record VWZD01007354.1, on the reverse strand, counting down.
GCTGATGATCTCGGAGGTCTTTTCCAACCTGATCAAGTCTATGATTCCATGATTCTATGAAACACTGCACTGATTTCTGCCTCTTCATAAGGCAAAAAATGAAAAACAAATGAACAAAAAGACATAATTGAAAATACTGTCAACCATATTTAAAACAAATTCATTGAAGTGTAAGTAAAATTGTTATATAGATGCTCAGAATATATTGCTTCATTACCAAGTTCATCACTTTGTCTTTTCTAAATAAAACAAGGAAGGTGAAGAAAATCTTAGGGAATAACTAAGCCAATGATACAGCATAAATATATGGAACAACCACAAATTTTTTTTTTCCAGTGCTAGGCCTTTAGTCTACAATGAATACATTTTTTTTTAAAAGGCCACTTAGCTTTAAAATAAAGTACTTCTCC
>VWZD01007354.1:11472-24360 GCA_013396695.1 Sakesphorus luctuosus | reverse complement strand
ACAGACCTCTGCTGAAGAACGATCATCTTCTGAAGAAGATATGTTTTCCTTAGCAACAGAGGCAGCCTGTAGTGCCAGGATTCATCTTATTACATGTAGAAATTCACCACATAACTCTATGTTCCCAAGAAATGGACAATGGCTGACATATCTCATCCTACAACAAAGACTGAAGAGATAGGATGGATTATTCCCTGGAAGTACCTGTTTCTCTAATGACTGCAAGGTGACTATCTAGATGGTGAACTTTTTATTCCATACATTTATTTGAGTTATACTGGTTCTAAAGGGATTTCTGTCTTTGATTGATCCACTGGGGAAATCTGTTGATGTTCCTGTAAATATCTGGAAACTATAAGCACTACAGACAAAACTATCTTGACTTTTTGATTGTACTGCTCCACAAAAAGGTATTTCTGGTTTACAAGCCCTGGTCATCTTTTATCTCTGGCAGTGAAGTATAAAAGTCTTGGAAAAGCGTTCTCCAGAAAAACAGTGAGCAAAATCCCCTGCACAATACAGTTCATATATCTACAAGACTAATTTCACTGACTAATGGAAAAAAATTATTTTGTTTTCATCTTGATTCAAGCAAGTTGTTTCTTCAACATGTCTACTTGTAATGGAACTATTCTGCCAACCACATAGCTGTTCAATAACAATAGTAAGTGTCTGTTTTCTGTAACACACACACCTTTTTAACTGAGCCCAGTTTTTGCCTTTGATACCTGCCCGTGGGCTCTCTCATACTTTTGGAGTAATTGACTGGAGTTTTCTTGCTGAATACCAGCCACTCAAATTCTTCATCCTGTCTTGATCAATGAAGTCATAATTTATCCTCATGAAGCAAAGCAAGTTCTGAAACCTAGCCCAGAAGCTCATGTTCTTGTAGCCCAGTCCTGTTACTTTCACTTAGCTACTGCAGGAATCCTTTCTTCTTTTGTTGTTCTTACCACTGTTAAAAATCTCACAAGTCATTTTCTTATAGCTCCTAAGGTCAGGACCTCTTGTACAGCAGTTTTCTTCTTGGCACACAACTGTGACTCATTAGAGTTTTGTGCAGTCACGTTGGCCAGGTCAGGTAAGTATAATTTTCTGAAGTCATGGTTCACAGATGGCCCAATCCAATTCATGTGCTGATTTTGCCCTTTAATGCAGGCACAAGTTACTCACAGTTGGATGTAGTCTCACTTTTGGCATCACCAGTTGCTGAGCCAGTCCAGAATCTGCTGCAGCTAAAGGGATTTCACCAAACCTGGGTCAGATGCCTTTGCCACTGCGCTCATGTGACTAGATTTGGAGGCTAAGGTGCTTATGTTCGAGAACAGTGATTTTTTTTTCCTTCACTTCGTTACAGGAAAGGCTCTCATGTCCTACCTCATATTGCATATATACCCACATTAACTCTTCTGGAGAGGCACGGAACGAGTCACTGAGAACCAGTTCAACTTCCTTCCCATTGCTACTGCAGAATCACAGATTATGGTGAGTTGGAATAGAGTTGGAAAGGATCGCAAAAGCCAGCTCTTAGCCCTACACAGGACCATCCCCAAGAGTCACACCAGGTGCCTGAGAGTATCATCCAAATGCATCTTGAATTCTGTCAGGTTTGGTGCTGTGACCAGTTCCCTGAGGAGCCTGTTCCAGCACCCAACCACCCTCTGGGTGAAAAACCTTTTTCTACTATCCAAACTAAACCTCCTCTGACACAACTTCAGGCCACTCCCCCAGGTGTTGTCACTGGTCACCACAGAGAAGAGATCAGTGCCTGGCCCTCTTCTTCCCTTCACAATGAAGATGGAGGCTGCAATGAGGTCTCTCTTCAGTCTCCTCTTCTCCAGGCTGAACACACCAAACACCCTCAACCACTCCTCATACAGCTTCCCCTGAAGGCCCTTAACCATCTGCTTTATCCTCCTTTTGACACTCTCTAAGAGTTTCATATCTTTCCTATATTGCAGTGCCAAAAATTGCACACACTATTCAAGGTGAGGCCACCCCAGTGCAAAGCAGAGCAGGACAATCCCCTCCTCTGACCAGCTGGTGATGCTTTGCCTGATGCCCCCTACCCCTTCTGGCTACCAGGACACTGCTGACTCACTGTTTATTGTGTCTTGACTAGGTTTGTTTCATGGAATGGCTCTTGCATTGTAGTACCTACAATTTTTTTTTTTTTATCTGAGAGGTGATGGGGTAGTTGAAAAGATTCCCAGGCTTTCATCCACCTAGGGATTCCAGTGATAAGAGCATGTAGAAGCTTTGCTGTTGGAATCAAGACCAATATTTCTTGAAAGATTGATGGCCTGATGGTTAACAGCTTAAAAGCTTTGTTAAACATGTGTGTGCATTGCCATTGATTGGGGATTTGATGGTATTTAAGTATACTTTCAAAGCAAACCACTGATGTAGGGCCCTCTCCTTGTCATACTTACTTAATTCCAGTGTGAAACAACTTATTAATTGACCACAGAATGTGGGTCAAAGGACTGAAGTACACGGATGATAATTACTGTGGTTTGTTAAATCTGGGCACATGAAAGTTCACTGCAGCTTCAGTGTAAATTTATGTGTGGTGAGAGAACTAACAAAAATCTGCAGATGAGTTTGCACAGCACATTTGGTATAGCTGACAAAATCTTTTCGGAATTTGTTATTATCATTAAAATCTTCAGGAGCTCATTTTACTTGGCAGGCCAACAGAGACTTAGGCAGGTGCTGAGAAGAATGTCACTATTCTGAAAAGCGTGGAAAGAAGTACTAAGAATATCATCACTATGATCAGTTAATTCTGCTGACCTAGTGATGCCAAAGAGGTTTCTGATTTTTTGATTTTTCACATTTTGTAGATTTTAGAAACACAGTAGATGTAGCACTGTAGATTGTAGTGAGTTAATATTTAGCAGCTTACAGTATGAGGTCCTTCTATCTCTACCCCCTGCTCCAAGAACAGGCCGCTAAGATCTGCCAGTTATTTAGTCTCATTCTCAAGGTACCAGATTAGAAGCTATCAGAGAGAACATAAACACAGAGCAGAGTGACCCGGAGCCCTGGAGAGCATCCAAAAGACCTTTATGTGCTGAAGAAGAGGAGGAAGAGGAAGACGTAGGGTCCCGGCGACCCCAGACCCAATTCAACAGGGGGTGGGAACTGGGAGGGGACAGAGGTGGAACTGGACATGTGGACTGTAGTGATTGGATAGATTATATTATAAAAGCTATAGAATCAAAGCTTGCTTTAGCATGCGGTGATGTATTCCTGGATGAGCGAAGTTGCTCATTAAAGTAACTACCCCTTATCTTATCTCCTACAAACCTTGGCTCAGAGTCTTTCTTACAGACTTACGGCAACACTAGAAATGCAGACCACAAGCATAAGAATGCAAACCCTTTAAAGCTAACAAAGCAGAAATCACACACTTTTGCAATCAAAGCAGCATCCATGAACATATTTTTTGACTGTTACTGCTTTTGAACAAAGTTTGTGTTCTTGAATACCTGGAATGATTCCTGAGAATTCACAGAGTCATATGAAGACCAATGTCTTGATTAAAAACTTACAGAAAAGTGTAAAAATCATGATGTCCCACAATAAAATGAATGGCATCTCTTCCACTTCCTAGGATACAATGGTTTTATAGAGTCACCGTGTGCGTTAACATATTTGCCTGCACATCCTGAGCACTGTCAGTCTTGGTGACTCAGGTAAAATGAGGAAGGCGTTCAATTTCCACTTGGCATTATGAGTAGAGCATATATGGGGCAAGAAAAAAAAATATTGGGCATGCCTTCTACTTGCATCTAAATACAAGGAAACTCCACAAAATCAAAGCTTACAAAGAGACCTGAACAGAGAGCACAGAGCTGGCTCAAGTGCATTCAATTGGCAAGGGCAGGGAAGAGCAGAGACCATTTGCCTCAGAGTGATAACTACTGAGCTATAGTCTCCTATGAGAAAGCTTCTAGATGTAACAGCACTTGGCACATCTAAAATCATATTAAATAAATCACTATAAACTCTGCTGTAAGGAGCAGACTTTCACTGACATATTTTACCCTGCTGACACCCCAAATCCCGATACCTGATCTTCCAGTTTCCAAATCTGTGACACAGTACTTCTTTTTCAAGTCATTTCAATGTTTTCTTAAATACAGGGTTGGGTCAAAAGTTATTTGCTATTGTGCTAAATGGGACTATTTCAGAATTTTTCCTGCATTTAAAAATAATACTGTCTTTCTGGAGGAGTGAAGGAATAAAATGAAGAAGTGGTTCATATCTCAGAGGTCCACTCCCTTTTCTGTACCATTCCTTTTGTGTCTTCCCTTTATAGAAGACAAAACCTTATTGCCTAGGGCATCCCGTAGCATTTTACTTATGTGGTATACATTGGCCCTGATGATTTTAGACACTGTGAAAGTGGATGTACCTAACTGAAAAATTGCTCAGTGGGTCGTTGCAAGCACTTAATTGACCATTTGACTTACAAGCTCAACCTCAGTCCAAGGAGGTTGTTTCTTTTGAGGCTTTGCAAGCTTTTTGACTGCAGAGTATGACAACATTGAGAAATGCAAAGTAACAAGGATATACAACAGCGTTTTGAACCCTGCTTAAAGGAAAACAAAGCAAATAATAAGAGTAGTATGCCAGATGTAAAGATAAGAGTAACACTGGAGTGTCTTAATAGAGTCCTGGGGCACCAGTGTAAGTCAGGCTATGCTGATCCTTCAAAATTATCTTTCTCAGAAGTGTCAGTATCTCTTTGTCTAGCAGTAATGGTGCTAAAAACTGCTGTCACAAAAATTACAGTAAGACACAAGGCCTGACTCAGCAATGAGTTACCCTACTTTTGTGTCATGGTAACGCCTCCAAAAACAAGCAGAAACAGTGAGATGTAACTGGGGAAACAGAGGTGCTAGTCTGGCTCATCTCAAGGCAAAGATTTCCACTTGCCAGTTTTGTTTAGTAAAAACATCTTATTTCGCTGAAACAGAAGACCAAACAATGTCCCGTAGCACATTATCTAGACTGCACAATATTATAAATGCCATAGCAAACTACAGGAATTTATATCCCACCTGTCTTAATTATGATTTTATAGAAGTCTTCATCAGGAACTACCAGTACACACAGTTTTCATGCAAACAAAAGAAGATATACTGTAATTTGAGGAATTCACATGAAGGAAAACAATCTTGGCAGAGGAGAATTTACTTCTGTTTCAAAATGGAGGCAGTTTCTGAATAAAAGTTGTATCTGAAAATAGGAACATGTATCATTGCTGGCTTGCTGAAATGCTATATGCCATTTAAAGACCTCTAAGAAGGATGATTGTGAATACAAAATATATGTCTTGAAGTAATCCTAGACTTTGTAAATCACTAATTTTGTCACCTGAAAGACCGTGTGTATGTGTTACCTCATACTACAGTAGAGGAGAGTTCTGGGATCACAATGAGACACAGATATTGGAAAAAATTCACTGAAGTTTTAGCCATCTAATTATATTTTCTGTGATATTGAAGAAATACCGTAAGGATTAGCCGCTGTAATGAAAAGGGATTACTTAAGGCACTGGCTTCCAGGCAGCCCTGAGGGTGCACCTGTGTAACCTTTAGTCATGGTGCTGAGTGGTGGGTGACCAGTGCAAAACCAGTAAGGCCTATGGGATGACTCCTGTCAGAAACAGTTGCCAGGATGATAAGCTTGCCCTAGCTGAATCCAGAGGCTCAAAAGTCCCAGTTCCCATATTCAGAGTGATCATAAAGGTACACAAATGCAATGCCTAGTAATTCCAAGGAAGTGTAGCTGAGTTCAGAGCCAGGTACCAAACTCAGAACTAGCTGGATCACTGTGCTCAGATGCATTAGCTGCTTTGTTGGATGTCTTTTATTTGGGTATTTGGTTTTATTTTAATTTTTACTCCTTTTTGCAAATAAAAGTATTTTCTAAAAGCATCATTTTGTCCCATGAGTGAAGCCTCTATCTCCAAAGAAAAACATTACAGCAACTCCTCCCAGCAGACTAAAGAGAAGTGTGATTTTCAGCATATAAAGCTGCAGAAACAACATCCTTAATTACATATTATTGAGGGAATTCTGACTGCTTTGCATCCAGTGAGAAACTTTTCACCAACTTTTGCAGGATTAGAATTGAACTTCAATCATATAGGACCAGTGTGAAGCCAATGAGATTCTCCATAAGGGGGAGTGATGGACTCTATTTCCAAATTTTCTTAGATCTTTCTTACAGGACACATCTGAACTATGAGAAATGAACAGCATCTCCAAATGGATTGTTAATTTTTTTCTCCATCCCTATACCTCATTCAGCTTCACTACTTAGAGATCATTTGGAACAATTTAAATCTCATTCAGCAAATAGGTTTTCTAGTAGGAACATTCCCATGCTTTGTGTGCACAGCATTCCTATTATCCTGTGCAGACCAGACCTTGTAACAGTGAAAAACAGAAGTTCCTGTAAATGTTGATTGGGTTTTTGTCTTAAGAGAACAAATTCATGGAAATTTTTGTAACTATATCAATACTGCTTGCCTATGCATGCTGTGATTCTCTTTCCTGGATCAAGAGCCTAGAGATTCAACTCACAGGCTATGAGCTGGCAACCTACATGAAACTGACATCATAGGTAATTAAAAGAAAGCCGCCGTACTACTGGTATACCTTAGATGAGGCATTAGCATGACACATCCTGGACAGCATACAACTCCTACAAATGATACCACAAATTGCTTGGCACAGTCACAAGCTCTCATCATTAAGGGAAAGTGCAAGAACGCTATTGGGATTCCTGGTGTAGTGTAAAAACAACAAAAATACCCAATTATTCAGTCTTTAAGGATGAAAAGTACTGAGATACTTTTCATAATAGTGAGTACCTGGTAGCAAGATGTAAACTGCATCAGATTGTGCCAGACAATACTAAGAGGCAGTAGCTGCCATTACTTTCTCACCAGAAATAGGAAGTACTCGTGCTCCTCTCATATCTCCACTCTTCTGTAACATAGTATGTTCATTCATTCATTTCTCAGGATGACGCTGACCATGGCTGACATTCATATTTATTCCTTTATTCTATATTTCTAGGCATCTTGTTTAACAGGAATATTAAAAAGGTGAATAATACTGTCCCTTCTCAGCTGAGTATTCACAGCCCAAACTCAGATTCTTTTGCAGCTGTTTGCACTCCAGTAGGCTGATGATTCCCTGATCTCTGTCATTTCTTGGTTTCGATCAGGGCTTCCTAGTAGAGCTGATGTCTGTGACAAGCCTTCCTGACTTTATGATTCCCAGAAAATGCAGAGAATGGACATTTTAGTGGCTATGACTCACCCTTCGAAGCTACTGCAGGTCACAGCTCAGAAGCTCTCCTTCTCTGTTGACTCATCAGCATTGTAAAACAATTCATGATCTCTGAACACTGCTCATTACAGCCAAACTAGAAAGAGGAAATAAAAGAAAAGCAAGTCCACTTCTGTTTATAAGCCATGTTTTCACTGGAATAGTCAGAAGTATTATTTCTCTGCCATACTTTGTGATTTTTGGTTTCTTTTCAAGTCATCTCATGCTCTTAACTGGATAGATATTCTGATTTCCAAAGAGAATAAACCTATTCTTTTACTTGTTGACAAGGTAAAAATTTAATAAAACATCTCACTAAATAAGTGGGTTCAGTTTTCTGGATATGCCTCATGTTCTATCTAACATGCAGGAAAAAATTTGATTGCCAATGCACAGAACATTTAGTTTTTGATCACTGTTTTTCCTAGTCAATAATTCTGCTAATGTGTGGCATATCCTCATATGTATGATCATAGGAGCAAATCATAAGTGTGTAAATTTAAAGCTTTTTTTTTTTTGAGGTAGTAAAGGATAACTGGTACTTCTGCATTCAGACTAGATGAGCCTGATTAGAAACATCTATGACTCACACACATGGTCTTTGGAGCATCCATTTAGGGGAATAGTAGATCCCTTGACACCTCTCTTGTTCAGAAACTGCAGGTAGACTTCCCACCTATTCTGCCAACACCTGGACCCCAGACACTGGAGAGCACCAGCAATGTCCTTCCCATGTACAGGTCTGGTGTCTGAAAAGGAATTCCGAGGCCTGGCTTATCCCAGAAAATCACAAATCTGAGCAGCTTGGGTTCTCCAGATTCAACTATGAGATCTGGAGTGACAGTCAACAGTCAACATTTTTCCTCAAATCCTGGCAGTAGCTGAGAGGTGCTGCAGTCTTTCAAGCCTGTGATGTTACAGCTCTATCTAGTTCCTGATGTCATTTGTCCTTGTGACGAGTTCAGGGTGAGGAGAGCTAACTGAAAAGGAAGGAGGGCCATATCAGAAATTAATAGTATCCTCCCATGTTCTTAAACCTCTGGATTTCTACAGTTTTTCAGAGAGGGTAAGAGAATTTGCATAGCTTTACTAAAAGCACACAGAAAATTAAATGAAATCATTGCTACACATTTGAAAGAAAATTCCCCAAAAGAAATTTCATAAACTACAGTTTACACATGGCAAATACAATGTTTTAAGAAATTTACATTTTTAAAACAGGCTTTGACTCTATGATTCACTTGAGTGAGGCAAAGTTTCTGTTCTGCCACACCAAATTCCTGTATTTATGGGGATTTAACAGATAAAATTGAAGCGGGGGGGGTGTGTGTGTGTGTGAAAGGACAGAAAACAATTAATTAAAAGCTGTGCTCTAGACAAAGGAGCACATTTGGTTTATTTCCTGAACTTCACAACTGTAAACTTCACAACTGTATCACACTATAAAACAGCTAAACCTCAAACTCACACTACCAGGTCACCAGGTTTTCAATTCTACATTTGAGTCACAGCCAGGTGATGAGTCCAGTCAAAAATGTCCAGAGAGTCTCAAATTGCTAATAATCCAATCAGAACTTCTTGACAGTTTTTAGTTCACAAGTTCATTACAAATTTCTGCAGGACATAAGAGAACAAAAACAGTATTTTGAGCTACTTTTCTTTATTTTTGTATCCTCTGCTTCCATTTCCCTCCACTGTCTTTTGATGTGTTTTTGGAGTTCTTAGGGGGTTTTTTGTGAGTTTGGGATTAGTATGGTTTTATCTGGTTGGTTGGTTTTGTTTGGCATTTTTGTTGTTGTTTTATGGAGAGGATTATCTGCAATTTAAATTAATTAATTTTCATAATTAATGAAAATCATTTTCCCCATATCTAGATGAAAAGTTGGTCTCAATTTTTTGGAAACTACTAAAAGACCACTTAACTGGTATTTAGAATATGTAGGAAACACCTAGAGAAAACACAAATCAGAAGCACCTGGGACTCCCAATAAAACACTTAAACCGGAGTGTGAAATAACATTAGCTTGTTTTCAGACCAGATCCAGAAAGCTCAACACCGCCCATGGCCTGTGTACATTTGTATTCTTGTTAAAAATTTAAAAGGCAAGCTTTTAATGTCTTAGCATTATGTTAAGTTGTAGGCAGCCTGTAAAACAATCAGAGAGATGCTATTAAAAGTGTATTAATAATAAAGCAGATGCTTTAAAGAAAAGCCAGTAGCAACCTGACTCCACTTTACATTCCATATGGCAGGCCTGGTTGAGAATTACTGAGAACTTAAGAATAGAGCTTTTGGTGTAAAATTCTAACTTCTCACTAAAAAAGACAAGGCTTAAGGATCCTCTTTAGTTACTTTTTAAGAAGCAAACAGCACTTTGGTCTTTGATTTAACTACTGAAATCAGTTAGTATAGTCATAATTTACTTCTAAAGAACATGGAACCCAATTGTGAAATAGTTATCCATGGAGGATTAAACAATAGCAGCTATGCTGGACAGAGGCTTTTTTCTGTCAGAAGTTACGACAGAGGAAAGAGAAGTTTTCATTGTTAACCCCTTGCAGTTTCAGCAGCAAGAATGTTTCCAGAAACAAGGCTTGACTGCAGCTAGTCCAGGATCTGAATACCAAAGTGCAGCAAGGCCAGCCTGGTGTAGTGTACCCTTAGCACAGAATTGTCTTCAGGTATGGCCACAGATTTGCACTCGCTCTTGTGCCAGGACATAAGTAAAATTCTTAAAAATAGCTTTAGAGCCAATAGTATTACCCAGAAACTTAGCTTACTAGCTTCCATAGCTTTAGAAAAGCTACTTTATTTTAAGATATTAAAATGTATGAAAACCCTATGCTAGATTTGAATAGAGTGCAATGATTATTTCTGTATTTCCAGTACTTGTACTACCTATTTGGTGACACCAAACCTTGCCAATACCACACATGCACACGTTACTTCAGGAATACACACTGTTACGGGTTTAGCTAGGTAGGCCTAAATTTAGGCATTAGATTTCAGACTAGGCCTGGGACTGTCAGCTGACTTGAGCTGGGCTGAGCTAGCTGACAGCTGACTTCTTCTAGCTGATAGGATTGCATTTCATATTCTGACATCATCTCAAAGTGTAAGAGCCAGTGTGGGAGAGGCTTGGTCAGTTGCTTCATAGCTGTTGTCCCAGAAGGACGCACCGTGCCATCCCAGCAGGGATGGGGAGGCCCAGGCCCAGAGCACCAGCTTACCACCAGGTTATCTCAGGGAAGTAAAATATTTGTTCTTAGTCCTTCTCTCTGCTTAAGTCTGTCTCTGGGGAACTGACTCCTCTAGAGGGATTTTTTAGTTAGAACAGTGGGATTTGTGTTTGATGGCGAGTGGGGAGTTATTTCTTGTTATTTCTAACTTGTGTAAGTGTGTTTTATTTTGTAGTTTACTTTTAATTTTTCTCTTTTTTGTGTAAATATATATAGTTAGTTTAAGTTTAAACCTAGTTAGAAGGGGTATTTTCCCTTTCTCCCTTTTCTCAGGGGAAGGGGGAGGAGGGGTGGAGAAGAGACTAACTCTGTGTTGGGCAGTTGGCATTTTGCCAGCTCAACCCAAGACACACATACAGCTGTACAGATGGACCGACGGCCATTTCATATCCATTTTAAAGAAAAATTCTGCATTATTGATAAAACTTTTCTTTTTATAGCTGAAATTGACAACTGACTTTAAAAAATGCTAATTAAGAGCATGTTTAAGTTCATGATAACTGTCTTGACATGTACAAATGTCTCTGCTTTTTTACATACCTATCTGGTCTGTCTGCTGTTGCCAGTAATATAAGCTTATCAAACACATGGGACACTTGAGCTCAAATATTTATAAAGCTTATTACGAATGGTGAAGCAAACATTTATCTTTGGCAATTAAAGGAAATAAAACTAAAATATCAATACTTACCCTTCTAAAAAAGGCTGGATGCATCTCAGTCACAGGTATCTACGTTGCTTCTTAAGTTACAAAGGTGCCTATTTGTCAAGCATATATTTAATAAGTTTTGGGCTGAATGGTCTTTAGGCAATTTTTACAACACAGGTTTTCTTTAAGGGCTCCATTGAAATTACTTAGCATGTTTGTAGGTCCACAGTGCCTCAGGCCTGTGGAAATGGAATACACACAGACACTGCCATTAATAAACATAGATTTATATCCTGTTTCTCTTGTAATAGCTTTAAACAGCAATAGGAACTAAGCACACAGTTCTAAAATCATTGGACAGTCTCCAGCTGTCCCAGGGCAGCTCCCGGCTTACAGTAAAAATACTCTTCAGTAGTCAGACTATAAGCCAGTCATAAATTGGCTTCTCATCTTCTTTCATGTCTGATATTATATGCTACAGAAGCATGACTTGAAGGTAGATACACATCTCAGGCATGAGTCAAGGACCCTCCACGACATGCAGAAAAAGGTCTCTTCTCCCACATGTTTAAGACCTCTTCATCATGGATGAAAAGAGAGGCTTTGTATCTCCAATGAGCTTTCTGCAGTAGCCTTATCTTCTCTATCACAATCTCTTGAATTTACACAGTCCAGGAATTAAAGACCAGACAGAGCCAGGGGCAGCAGAGATCATTCTAAAAAAATCCCACTTCATATTACTCCACATTGCCACAACTCGTCACACTGGACCAAGGACTGAGGAGCACAGGACATTCAGCTGGGTTCTTGCCGGTGAGGTCACTGCCTCTGCAAGCAGTTCTGTGCTGCCTTGCTGCTGGCTCACCATGCTGTGTGGAGCAGCCAGACCTCACTGCTCTGATGGCTGCTGCAACATGGGGCCTCTCCTCAACACCGTGTCAGGACACAGCCAGGACAAAAAACAGAGCATGGAGGAAGGACAAGCTCCAGGACCCACTCATATGGATAAAGAATAAAGGTATTATGACTGTGCTTGTCAGAGTCAGCAGCTGTCTCTTCAGTGACTTTCACTTCCTGACACTGGCTGTAAGGAATGAGGAATAAACTTTGGAGTGAACCTCTGGGCTGTGTATCTAGAAAACAGGAACTTTGGGAAGTCTGGATCCTGAGCAACTGTGTTAGCATCACAGCAATTCTAGTGTCTACCATATCCACAAGTAATAGCAGTGTTGCAGAAAATATTTATACCTTATTTCACACTTGCTTGTTTTCAGAGAGCAACAAGGAAAGAGGTGTCAGGCCTTCTTCAGATCAGAGGGTAACAAGCTATTAAGGAGACGTAGGGTCCTAGCAAATCCTGTTCATAAAAATAAAATGTCGAACATTAGTATGTAGGGTTTACAAATGACGACAGATCAAATCATTTACAGTAATCTGTGATGATCTTTCTCCACATCCCCACTGAATGCTCGTAATTGCACAGCCACCTATCACTGATGTCAAGGCATTCCAAGAAAGATTCGACAGATAAAGTGGCAGGTGCTTTGCCAAGTATCTGCTATCTCAGGAATTGCTAAACACTTGCTTGCACATCATATCTTATTATTCTAATTGCATAAGCCATCTTAGCTCGGGGGGGGTGGG
>VWZD01007350.1:815-94549 GCA_013396695.1 Sakesphorus luctuosus | reverse complement strand
AAGAGCACATGGCCTAAGATGGAGCTCTGTGGAGCTCCACTAGTGACACGTCACCAATGATGTCACCCCATTCACTATTACCCTCTGTGCTCAACTTGTGAGCCAATTGCTCCCCCACCACGTGATGTGTTTATCCAGCTGTGTGCTGGACATTTTGTCCAGAAGGATCCTCTGAGTGTCAGTATTGAAAGCTTTACTGAAATCCAAAATATTACATCAGATGGCTTCCCTGGATAAACTAGGTGGGTTACCTTGTCATAAAACAAATTTAGGTTCGATAAGCAGGACTTTCCTTTCGTGAAGCTGTGCTGGCTATGACTGATGACAGAGTTGTCTTTCAGGTGGTTTTCAATACTTTCCACAATAATCGTCATAACTTTAGCAACCTGGACTTTTTTCACACTTCCCTCACTCTGGGCACTGAGAGACCTCCCCAAACCTCTCTCTTCCTCAAAGGGTACCAGGAAGGTGACGTTTCTTTTCAGATACAAAAGATTCTTTTTCATGCTGGGGTAAACTCCCCTGATACGCCAAACTGCATGAGAAAGACCTCCTCCCTGACTCACCCTGGCCCCTGGAGGATGATGCTGGGCTTCACAGTGTGGTCACTCCTGCAAGGCCCCCATCTGCTGGTAAATATCATGTCAGGCAGCTGGGAAAAGTAGCTGTGGAGCTGCTTGTCTCCAGCAGGTGGGAGTCTGCCTGCACCACCGCTGCCTGCTTGCGCTGCTTCATGCCTGCTCTGCTGACTACACTGCTTCTTGTTACCACTGCCCACCGACAACACTGCCTGCCTGCCTGCCTGGAGGTCTGCCTCCCCCACAGACCCCATCACTGCCTGCCTATCTGAAGGGCTGCCTCCCCCCCAGTCCCCATCACTGCCTGCCTACCTGGAGGGCTGCCTCCCTCCCAGTCCCCATCACTGCCTGCCTGCACCACTCCGTACCACAGCCTCAGCCACTGCCCGCCCAACAGTTGCCCTGCCCCCTCTGCTTCCCACCTCCCTGCCTATCCCACTGCCCACATTACTCTCCAAGAGACATCCTGGGTCGGTGTCGCTTCCCAGTGCAGCTGCCTATTGCACCACTTGAGACTCTGGCAAGCAAAAAAAGCCCAAGCTGGTGTTCCAGATAGAAAAGCACATGAAAAATAGAGTCAACAATAAGAAAAATTCCCTTTCTTTTCCTTATCCTCTATGTCCCTGCACCCCAATGGATCCTGTTTCCCTGGCTGCAATGACAGGACCAGTCACAGCCTGCAGTGCTGGGTAAAAGGCCCACCTCCCATCCTGTCTCATCCCCAAAGGTCCCCAAGGCCAGTCCCAAGCAGGACACAAACAAATGGCACTGGTGGCAGAATTGGAGCAGCCACGATGTGGACACATGTCCTGGGGACAGGGCTCATTTTCTTCTGCTTACCTTGGTTTTAATGTGCAATGAAATGAGCGCAAGAGCTTGAACTAGGAAGGGAAGGTGCTGGCTGTGAGAGGCTAAAGGGGACACATGTGCAGGAAAAGGACAAATATGCAGAAAGCAGTGATGTGAGAAACCAAAATAGTCATATTAAAAACTGTATTAATTATGTTTGTACTTTTGTCAAGGCTTTCCTCTTTTATGGGTCTGTCTAATACATTTTAAACTCTACCACTTTGTTAATGTGCTTGCAACAAAGTGCACATCCAGTTTTCTCTATTTTATCCGCAAATAGAACCATGGAAAATAAATACTGCTTCTCTATCTATTCCTCCTCAGTGAGTTGCTGAGACCTTTCTGGTAGATCTTTTGTGCCCTGGTCCCCCTGGCACTGCACCTTATGCTTGCTCATACACTTCAGTGACTCTTTTCAATGGCCTGCACACATGAGGGCTCTAGTAGTACATGCGCAGATTCATATAATTGGCATTGACCTGGTTTGGAAGGGGAAAAGAAGAAACAATTGTGAAAGAATGTGGAGAAGGTTAAAAAAAAAAAAAGGGTTGTCTTTTTGTATAATGCAACTCACATAAAATATTACAACCCCAACACTGTACACCTTCCTTTTCAACATCTGGCACTCTGTTTTTGCCTATGCAAGTTCTGCTCACAGAAGTCAAGTCAAATCTGACTCTTCTGAGTTAACTTGATCATCAATGACTTTGATGAAGGGACAGATGCCTCCTCAGTAAGCTCACTGCTGGTACAAAACTGGGAGGGAGTGGCCCATACCTCAGAGGGCTGTGCAGCCCTTCAGATGGACCTTGACAGGGTGGAGAGATGGGCAGAGAAGAACATTCAGAAATTCAGCAGAGGCAAATGCAGAGTCCTGCACCTGGGGAGGAATAACCCTGAAAACAGGTACAGGTTGGGGGCTGACCTGATGGAAAATAGCTCTGTGGAGAAGGCCCTGGGGATCCTGGTGGACAACAAGCTGTCCACAAGCTAGCAGTGTGCCCTTGTGGCCAAGGACCAAAGGGATATATTAGGAAGAGCATTGCCAGCAGGTGGAGGGAAGTGGCTCTGCCCCTCTACTTAGCCCTGGTGAGGTTACATCTCGAGTGCTGTGTCCAGTTCTGGACTCCTCAATTCAAGGGAGACATGGAGCTCTTGGAGCAGGTCCAGCAGAGGGCTACAAGGATGATTAAGGGACTGCAGCATCTCTCTTACAAGGAAAGGCTGAGGGATCTAGGCATGTTCAGCCTCAAGAAGGAACAACTGAGAAGACACCACATTAATGTTTATAAATCTCTAAAGAGGGAATGCCAATAAGACCGAGCCAGGTTCTTCTTGGTGGTGCAAACCACTTGGACATAAGACAGTGGGCAGAAACTGATGCACAGGAAGTTCCAGCTGACCATGAGGAAGAACTTCTTTGCTATGCAGGTGACTGAGCACTGGTATAGATTGCCCAGAGGGGTAGAATCTCCCTCACTTGAGAT
This sequence comes from Sakesphorus luctuosus, assembly GCA_013396695.1. NCBI lineage: Eukaryota > Metazoa > Chordata > Aves > Passeriformes > Thamnophilidae > Sakesphorus > Sakesphorus luctuosus. Next base: position 91,635 of record VWZD01007350.1, on the reverse strand, counting down.
TTTCAAGAACCACCTGGACACAATCCAGTGCCATGTGCTCTGGGATCACCCTGCTTGAGCAGGGAGGTTGGACCAGACGATCCACTGTGATCCCTTCCCATCTTATCTATTCTGTGATTCTGAGCTGGATGTTCACTGCTTAATCACTGTTCCCAGGTCATCACAGGAAGAATTGTTTCACCCAGTAATGGTGACAGCATGTTAAGGAGGGCTTTTTGCTTTCTGTGATGTCCCTATTCTCAGTGATGCTCAGCAAAAGGCAAGTGGCAACAGTCACAAACTGCAGCAAGATGCAAGGAGAAAGCTACTCAGAGAGGCTAGGGAAACTTCACCCTTGGAGGTATCCAAAAATCAACTTTACAGGGCCCTGAGAATCCTGATCTAAGCTGGATCACTCAGTAGAAGAGCAGAAAGTACTATCAAAACTTTTTAGATGATTGTACAGGAAAATAAGGCTGTTCATCAGTGTATGCTCACCAGAAAAGAAATGCAAACATCAAGACTTCCTCTTAAGGCTCAGTTCATATTGAACTAAATATGAAATTCAAATATTCTTCCAAACCAAAAGGAGAATGGCATGGGATAAACACATTAGCTCCAAGCAATGCTTGTGTTAATAATAAGTCTATGTCCCAAACAACTTGGTATAGCAAAAACCACTAAGTCTGGTAGTCTCACATCCAAGCCTCATTTCTTTATGATTTGATGTGAAATGGGCCTATCAATCCTAAAATTATATCTGAAGACATCAGTGATAATTTGTGCTGCAAAAGGAACATCAAAATGATATGAATAAAAAATTGCAAATGACATGAAGACCAAAATTAATAAAAATTCTGTTCCAAATAGAAATCTATTATGCAGCTAAGACTTGACAATTAATAGTTGCTTCTGGCCATGCAGTCTGGGAAATTACAGGATTAAACATCAGGCCTTGATAGCTCTGCTGAATGCATGGGAAATCTCTGCAGCCTCCATGGAGCTAATACTAGGAGCAGAAGACACCGGGGCAGCAAAGAAACACCTCCTAACTGTGAATAAGCTTTCCAACACCAGAAGGCCATCCTGATGGAGCACACCTTAGGGACAGACAGCAGCGCGCACATCACCCTTAAATAGACACCCCATCATAAGCGGAAACAGACCCTGCCATCCATGTCTAGGGCTTTGCCACAGTGTTTCATCAACCATCTCTCACCATTTGTGTGATTTGGAGGTCCACTGAGAACTCAGATGAGTTTCATTACTCAGCCAATCCTCTTCTGCTATCAGTGTGTGGCACTAGGCTAAGATCGGCTCTTGCTGACGAAATTTGTGAGCCTGGAGAACCCACACAAGGTTTGTACTGGCAGATACACTGCTCTTAAGTGCTGAAAAGAGAGGAATGACTGTGCTGGTGAAGCAGAAGGTCCTTACATTTAAGAGGGATGTGACTTGCTCTCCCTCACTAATAGAATATTGGAAAAAATAAGTGATGCACTAGTGTGTAACTTCTGTGGTAAGGGCAGGAAATATTACCACCAGCAGTAAAGTATCTGATAAGACTTTATTTTTGTACAGTTCTGGTTGCCTACGTTGAAGAAATATACATGTGAACAGGTGCAGGTGTAGGGAAGGACTCCTAGCATGGTTAGGGAGACTGTTACACCAGAAAAGAATTAAAGCTCTTGTCCTGTTGGGCCTTGTAAAATCGTGTGTGTAAAGGCACATGATTGCAGTCTTTGGACACTGCAGGAAGGATAAATGCTAGGCAAGAAGAATTGTTGATGTCAAAGGGCAGACTGACACAGATTCAAATGAATAAGACTGAATAATACAAAAGTGGAAACCAGAAGATTCCGAGCTATTGGTAACATTAAGGACCTGTGTTACCTACAAAGTGAGTCAGAGAAGCTAAAGTGTTACAAGGTGGGACTTCATGAGTTTATGGAGGTGAGTTTGTAGGCTTCGTGCATCCCTCCATTTGCTTGGTTTCTTTACAAGGTGCTGCAAGGAAGGCTGGTGGTCAGGGAAGCTGTAATTGGTTTCGATCACATGGATTTAAGATATATATTTCAATACTGACTCAGACCCCTTCAAATGCTGAGACACTGCCACACTTGCTCTTCTTTATACATTTAACTTGTGTGAGAGAAAGGGCAGTGGGATTTGTTTTATTTCTTCTGATAATGCAGTGGAGATTCGCGATAGATGGAGACAGGACACAGAGTGCTGAGATCTCCTCCTCAGATTTGTCCTAGAAATCTTCTAAGTGTTTGCTCGATGTGTTTTTCACGTGTGCCCAGGACTAAACTGATCACCTGTTCAGTAATCTCAAAGGAATTTTTCCTCTGTATCAGACTGTCCAAACAACTTGTTGGTTTCTTTGAGTGTTTTGTTTCGTTTTGTTTCCCTCTGTCTCATGAACCACTTCCAAGAACTGTCTGTTCTGACACCAGAGAAACCCTCTCGTTCTGCAGAGGGACAGAGCATTTCTGATACTCAGGAATCTTTACAGACACACTAAGCTTGCTAATTTGCCAGTTGTAGTGACTTCTATACTACACAATCATCTGTTGATTCCTGTGCACTTGCAGTCTCTTGCTGCAGAACAAGATCTCTTCTTAACATTTTATCTCAGTTAAATATTGCAATCAGACTAATGGTTGATTAGTCACAGTCTTGTCCAGTCTTACCTCTTCCCATATTGCAATATGTGGTATCTGCAGACAAGAGTCAGAAGCTAATCTGGTGGAGAAACACAAAGTATTTCACTGTGGATTCAGCCCATGATTTCTGCAAAGACACAAGCAACAGCAGTAAAACAAACGGAGTTAATTAACATTTTGCTAAATTGAGATCCTGGGAGAAAATAGAGAAGTCAATTGTTTCAGTTACAATAAAATTTTAAAAATCAGTGCAAATCCCAGCTGTATCCTGTACAAGAATTTTTGACAGGGAATTCATTGTTTGAGAAAATGGCCTAAAATGACTCCAGTTCACCTCTGTAAATCTGGAGGACAGAGCAGCTGAGCACCAGGGGAATTACAGCAACAGGCTAAAGAGAGACACAGTGACAAAAGTCTGCTGTGGCATTTCTGTTTCATCACAGATCTGAAGACCTAGAAGGACTGTAGGTAGTTTGCGATCTACAGGCAGTAAACAGTACCAGACATGCTGATGAAACTGTCAGAGAAGTTTATTTGCAATAACCCACCTGTCTTGGTTTTGTTTTGGCTTCCCAGCCCTTGAGCTGCCCCTCCTTTTCCCTCCAGTCCTCAAAGTGAGGGAAAGAAAAGGGAAAAAACCCCTTGAAACTGAATTAAGTTGGAGTATATATGTATTTTCTAAATGCTTACCATTATATATACACAATCTGCACCCAACATAGGAAAACTTCCAGGGGAGAAGGAAAGGGGAAACCAGGGACAACAAAGGGACAAAACAGAACAAATAGGTACTACTTGACACCCCCACCCACCCCCCAAGCAAACCAGTACAATTCTACCAACGACTCTCGGAAGAAGGCCAGCTCTTTCTCATGCTCTTTCTCTGATTGCTTGTGTGGCTCCAACAAGGGACCGTAAGCAGCAAACTCCCTGCTCCAAATCATTGCCAGAACAAGAAGACCGGCTACTTCCTATTTCCCTCCCTTGTCACGTGGGAGGGAAAAAACCAGGTGGGGAATACTTAGGAGATGAGCCTTTCCCTAGTTACACCTGGTTACTAGGGAAGGTCTGGATCAAAACTATCACACCACCTTGCAGCTTTTAGAAATTGGCCACTGAAACCAGAATTGCATGTGACAGATTTGTGGCTCTTGTTTGCTGTTCTCTTCCTCTGTGTTTCAATGCAGTTCATAAAACCTTTTCAGCTTATTTTTGTGTCTATTTTGAGGCATCATTGTTACAATGAAGATCAGTAGCAGAGGAAAAGGAGCCAACCAGTAATTTTCCAAATGACCATGTATAATTCACAGAGATTCAGTACATCCAAATGCCAGGTTACATAATTTTAGCACTGAAATTCAAGGAACATGGTTGTTAGAGCTGCCCCAGTCTGCAATCATGTGCCATTGGTAGTGCAACTGTGAAGTATCTCAGAATGGACAGAGGTGGAAACAGCATATTCATAGAGAAAACCAAAATCTACTGGATTTCTTTGGCACAAAACTAAAATGTTGCAGTGACTCCATTGAGGTGAAATACGTAAGAAGCTACTGGGACAGGTTGCCTGTGGGCATTCCACATATGAGAGTCCATCAGAATGAAACCAGACTAGAAAGGTGAGACTTGCTAATATTAATCGCATCATTGAGACTGCACACTTTGAAAAAATACTCTCAGAGGCCCTTGAAAAGAATCCCATGGCATATGTCTGAATGCCAGCCAGCTGCACTGAGCTGCTCTCCTTGACTGCAAGACAGCCTCTGCTGAAAGGCAATGCACCCAGGTGATTTAGATAGCTATGTCCTGATAAAACTCACTCTTTCCTAGAAAGATTTCCCCAACAGCCCTTGATGTCTGGCTCAGATAGAGTTGTCTGTATTACAGGTAAGGAATTTGGATAGGCCATCTCCCAGTTCCTTAAACGCTGGGATGTACAGAGTGCTTTGGGCACAGTCCAGAGGTGCCAGAGACTATGTAGTGTGAAAATGCATTCTCTCCATTTTCCTGTGCATTTGTTCATCCCTGAATAAATCCAAGATAAGCTACACAGATTCTGAGTGCTTGACTGAAAATGTTAAAGTTATGCTGAAGCCATATATGAACTGTGTGAGTCCTGTGCACAATGACCAGACATCATTTGTGGCTGGCTGGTGGGTCTGCCAGATGGACACCTATGAAAGCCAGTGACTCCAAGGAGCAGCTTACAGAAAACCACGGTGTGTCTCAGAGTACATCAGTCAAGGGAGACTATTGTGATATTTGCCTTTATTTTTTTTAAATGCACACCCTTATAATCCATTATTTATTTAAGAATACTCTTTTGTCCAATCATTTTGTAAAACTCAACTGTTATAACATATTGCCCTCTGAAGTTAATTCACTGCCAAATTCAGAAAAGGTTGTCAGATCCAAACAAATTTGTCATTCAAAGCACCACTTAGCTGGTGCCAATAAATGATCGTTCTCAGCTTACCTCATTGACTATTTGATTATCTAATCAGCTCTTCTTTAGGGCACTGGCTATAGGCCTTCCCCAGTTTTGTCCCTGCCTGAGAACTAGCCCATATCCTCCAGAGAATCATACCATCTTCAGTTAATAAATACCCTTGTAGTGAAACTAACTTCACTGTCACTGTTTAAAAAAATCTATTTCAAATTTGTCTTCTCTGGTCTTCCAGCCACTAGATGTTATAACAGATTTAGTAAGGGTATTTTAGCTTGATGGATAGAGAATTCTCACTTTCAGATTCAGTCAGTTTGAGTTATCACATAAAGAAGCAATATAACCTTCATACTCTTACAATGTTCCTTTTTTTAAATAAGCAAGTAAGCAAATCTTGGGCTTTTTTTTTCTGGTCAACTAGTTTTCCAAGAAAAATCTCCATTGATGTCCAGAATTTCTCCTTCTGATCCTAAAATTGTGAGCCCCATTCTTGACTGTTAGATACAGTCTTGTATCTACAAAGAGGACAATTTTGTTGTTTCTGGTCCTTCCCCTGTGATATTCCAATTTCTCCTTGTCAGTGATTCTTCAGTTTTCTGGTCTGCTTCGTGCCACTGCCTGCTTATTTAGGAAGGGGTCTGTGTTTTATTCTTGCTTATTGTCAAGAACAGTGCAGGATGAGGAACCAGACTCTTTGGGGAGATAATTGCATTACCTGATGAAGGTTTGCCATTTACAGTCATATTCAACATGGGGGGGGGTTATCTACTTTTAAAATATTTTCCTTATTTTATCTTGATGCTGTATTGTTGCAGTTCCTTAATAAAAAGGCCATGTGCTGGAACATTAAATGCCTTTTAGAAACACATCACATTGCTTCATTTCCCCCAGCAAGCACATTTTAAATTAATCAAAAAAGGATTAACTTGAAAAGATCTATTTTTCTTTAAAGCCATGCTAATTGACATTAATCAAATTACCCTCTAACTCTTCATTTATTGAGTGTCATATCAGCCTTTCCAATATTTTGTCAGGCTGAGGGCTGTAATTAGTCCAGTTGTTCCTTTAATCCCCTCTGAATATTGGCAGAACAACTCCCTTATTAAGCACTACTGCCTTCTCTGAATTGCTGTTGACAGTTCTGTAGCTGTTATTCATACCTGTGTTAGCATTTGCCTTGAGACGGCCCTCTTGGAATGTCAGTGTTTGTGCACAAGAATTTCAGTCTCATCACCGTTCCTTTTTCTTCCATTTTGTTGCTGTCTTTTGAAAAGCGTATTGAACTATTTTTTGGTGGACAAGCAGAACCCCTTAGGTTATTACTGATGAAATTCCCTATAGGGTGATGCAGACAGGATGTGAGAAACAGGGAAACCCTTTTCAGCTAGGGTTGTGTGTGTAAGAAATATATCTATTGCAAAAAAGTAGAATGGCATGGGCTGGATAGGAGGGCTAAGGACCAGAATCTGGTAGGCAGAGTGAAATTAGTCCCTGGTCAGAATGTCCACAGCATAATTTCAGTCCAGTCTAAATGCTTTCATATCTTTTAGTTCTGAATCTTCCAACAGAGATGCCTTTAAGGGAGCAGTCCTTCCTGATAAATGAGTGTCCTGTGGGCATTAGACATACTGGGGGACATCAGGGAAATCCTTAACACCTGTAGCATCCCACGTCTGCCTTCTCTAGTATAATCTGCCAGTAGCAGACAAAAATGCTTTCCACCAGATTGCACTAGGCACTAGTACATGTTTCAATATTTTAATTCAGCCCTCTTAAACTGCTAACAGCAAAGTATACTTCTAAAAGTGTCTTTTTATTTTTAATTTTTCTTTTAATTTTTGGAGGTATCTTTTCCTGAGTTTCAGCGGCAGAACCCCCATGCAGAAAGGTCAGGTGCCCCCCAGCCAAGCACACACAAAGCCTCCTAATCCAGCAAGTGCAGCTCCGGGAAATTGCAGAGGGGCTGAAACAAAAGGACAGAGCTCAGCACGCAACACACATAATCTCTCAGACGGAGTGCAAAGCCACGTAGAGACACTTGCAAACTCAAATATGTCTCCACAGGCAACAATGACACATCACACGAGGAGAAAAGACGCATTTGGTGGACAAAACCACCCCTGAGGTAAGAGGTCTAATGAAACCAGAGTGGTATTAAAGACGTGCGTTGCTGGGGTGCTGTTGCGTTGTTATTCATTTTGGCAGTGAGGAACAGCAGCTGAATGCATTAGTCCTGAAGCAGTGCATTTCACTCAGGCACATTGTTTGCTGGAGCCATTCAGGTTTCTGCCCAGTGCAGGCTTGGCCTATTTCCCTTTCCTTTCATGCAGAGCACAATCCATTTAGGGATTTATAGCGGCTTAGAGGCCCATGTACACTGCCTTGCCTCTATCTGATTTTTATTCTGTGATAAGAAGGCTTGGGGTCGTGGGTTCATTGGCACTTCTCTCCTCCCTGCCATTCAAATTGCATGAAAATCTAATTATTCATTAGTGTTTATGATTTCTTGAGGTCCACTGATGTCCTCTTCACTACTTGAAGAACTTCCAAGGTTTGCCACAAAAAACATGTGATCCTGCTCTGTTGTGATATTATAAACAAGGACTGCAAGGCAGATCAGAAAGGAGCAGGGACATAAAAACAAATGTGATAACAAAGTGCAAAAGCTATTTGTGGTGAAAACCTTGGCCAGTACAGTGACGTGGTTCCCATAATGGTGCACACTTATGCCAGATCATACACGGATGTTTAACACTGAAAACTAAAATTTTCCTGTTTGGACACTTCCCTTGCCCCACTCAGGCTGGTAGCTCCTGGTCTCTGCTCTCCACAATCACAGCACAATGAGTTACAGACTGGAAAAAGATGTATTTGTCTCTTGTGCCTGCAGAGGAAATAACTTTTTTCCCTTTCAGTGTGGTTTTTTTTCAGTTTTAATCATTTCAGAGTAAATACATATATTCACACTTCTCTCATCCTATCAGCTTTCTGCAGAGTCTGGTTTTGATTAATACAAAAAGCAGAGCTACAAGTGCCATGAATAGTCACCAGCTTTGCTGACACCACTATAGTGAAACTCAGTGGATTCCCACTTATCCCCAGATTATTTAAATTCTATTGCTCATCTGTACTAACATCCTCCTTGGATATGGTCCTATAATCCAACAAACATGAAGGATCCAGCTGACATATTTCACCTTAGACAGAGCTAGCATGGGTCTTCTGGGAACATCCTGAACAATAGAAGTACAGGTGTTAAAAAGGTACACAAGTAATGGATGCAGAAACACCACTAACCTCATATTAAGCCTGATTTTTAAAGTCTCTGACAATACTCATGATTGAAGGCACTAAAGAAGTAAAAAACTATGCTCTGACCATTGTGCCCTGGAGACAGCAGGTGTCCTGTCTATTACACAGGTACCCTTGTGCTCCTCCAGCTCCTGCCGACATAAATCACAGCAGAAATACACGTGCATCCTTGTTTGCATCAAAAGCTTTTAGATAAAGGCAGACATATGCTAGGAAGAGGTTAGAAAATGTAAATGTTATGGGCTCTTGTATGTGTGCCTGCTGTAGTTCCAGGGGTATTTACACGGTGTATGCTGTGTATTCCTGTATTATTTGAAGCTTTGGGTAGTTAGTTAAACAACAGAAGGCCTGGTTCATGATTTGACTGCCATTACTGTTGTGGCAGGCACTTACTCTGCATTGTGCCTTGCCCTCTTGGGCACTGAAAGTCCTCTGGGTTCCTACAGTAGCTGGATCCCTGCGTGACAGTTCTCCAGACTGGATTTCTGCTCCTGACAAGTTCAGCATCTCAGTACACTGTTGTCTCAAAGGCCAGAAAGAAAAAAAATACAAGTCTCAATTTGTTCTTCTGACTATGTTTTCTCATTTTGGAGATGAGTTACAAATAGAACTGGACAAATAGTTTACTTTTCTGGGAGAAAGTGTATTTTTGGTTGTCCCAAAATTTGTTTATTTAATAAATTATAACTATATATTTGGTCCAAATGGAATGAAATGTTTACTTCTGTGACATTTCTTGGCATCCTTTGTTAATGAAAATCCAGAAAATTCAGGATTAGAGACCTGCATTTTTATGGCCTCAGTGAATACATAAAAGCCCAAGGTCCCACTGAACTCCTCTGAGGAATACAGTGATCAAAGTGATAAAGTCCTGGAGCAGGGAAAACAGCACCAGCTGGCAGGGGTTGAGCAGGTCCCTGAGCTGAGCTGAACTGAGCAGAAGATGGGGAGCAACATCCCTGGGGAGCAATCAAGCTGCTATATAGCAGGGCAGCTGCTGGGGACTGCCCTCTAGCACAAAGGATTCAAACCTTACTCATTTCAACTTGCTCAAGGATTTTTTTTTTACCTTTCCTGTTCAGTATCATTTGTCTCAACTGCCTGAGATGCCTTTTTTTCCTGGTGGATTATCATTTGCATTCAGCTCCTATTCTAACCAAATAAGCCTGGTATCTGACTTTAAGCACAAAAACCTTCAAGGAAAGATGGTTTCAGTTGTAAAACAGAAATAGCTGTCCTTTCCTACTGCAAAACTCGGCACTGCTCAGTTGACTTCATGTCTACATTCCATCCCCACCTCTCAATCTCTTCCTGGATCAGCACTGTCCGTGTGTGAGGGATTTGTTGCAATCATTTTGTGCTTGGATGGCTGTCTCCTATCCGTAGAATTGGTGTTAAATTAGGAAAGTCAAGGGTAAGCTAGGAATGTCAACAATATTGTAGCTTTTCGGTTTTAAAATTTGCCCTGAGATCTAGTGAATGTCAGATGTGGGTGGAAAGTTAGTACTTAGGTTATTACGAGCTGGCTACCTGCAAAGTGGAGTGTGTGTTAAGTTCTACCTTCGTGAACACTCCTTTGATGGGTGAATAGGAAAAAATGCCAGGGGATTACCAAACCAAATAAAACTGATAATAATTCAAAATGAAAATATTTTGACACAAATCCCTAGGATCTTTCCCCCAAATATTTGAGGTGATAAGACAAATAAAGTCTTTTGAGGAGACTGTAGTCAGCTCACAGCTAGCCCAGAAACCATAAAAACAGATCAACTTGTTGAAAATACTGTTCATGGAAAATTATTAATTCTTTTCATATTTAATATCCAAAGGGTTTCTATCTCCTGAATTAAAATGGTTTTATATCTTGAATCTCTAGTTCTTCTCATGCAGAAAGCAGGTAAAATTAACTCTCCATCTACTCAGTCTCAAGATTAAGCAAAATTTGACGGCAAACTTTAAAAACTTGTTTTCTCAATTTTTCTGTTTTAGTTTTCATATATAAGGCACATAGTCCTCTCTTTGGTTCTTCCTGGATATTTGAATTGTCACTTTTTTTCTAATTCTGATATGTCAACTTTCCGTAATTTTTCCTCTGGGAAACCAGAAAGAAATAGCACTAAAGGGTACCTTGAAAAGTGATGTAGTCTAATCTTTGGTCCTAAGATAAGATCCGCTACATATGTCTTGATTATTTCTAGTGAAGGCAATTGCAAACTCCTCCCATGTATTCTACTGCAATGCTTCCCCGTCCTTATTGTCAGAAAATATTCCTAGTATCTAGTTGAATCCCTTACTAATCTACCAGTTACTTTTGTTCTATGTACCATGGGCATTTGGGGTGGAGTGTTTTTCTCTTTGAAGTGACTTTACATACCTGAAGGTGTATACTGTGCCATTTTTAGCTTTTCCAGCCTTCACTTTGGATTGCAAACCCAGGTGGTTCACAGCTTCCTTGCAGGTCACTTGAAACAGGTTCCCTTCTGGCACATCAGCAGTGAATCACGGATAAGTGCTCTTGAGGCACAGCAAGATAAACTGAAGCCAGCAGTGTTTTGCATCAGTCCTGCAAAGACTTCACCAAGACCATGCTTCCTTGTCTTGCTTATGAGAATGTTGTGTGAGATGGTGTTGAAAGCTTATTTAAATCTGCTGCTTCCCCCCAAAAGCCCTGCAGCCATGTTGGCCTGTCAGGGAAACAAACTTGCTCAACAGGTTTATACTTCATGAGCCCATCTTCATATAGTCATTTTCTTTCAGGAGTTTAGAATCATAGAATCAACTGGCTTGGAAAAGACCTCTGAGATCATAAAATCCAACCCTTGGTCCAAATCCAGTCCATTTACTAGATCATGGCACTCAGTGCCACGTCCAGTCTGTGTTTAAAAACCTCCAGGGATGGTGAATCCACCCCCTTTCTGGGCAGGCCATTCCAATGCCTGATTACTCTCTCTAGAAAGAATTTTTTTCTGATCTCCAACTGAAATTTCCCCTGGCAGAGCTTGAGCCCGTGCCCCCTTGTCCTATTGCTGAGTGCCTGGGAGAAGAGACCAACCCCCACCTGGCTAGAACTTCCCTTCAGGTAGTTCTAGACAGTGATGAGGTCACCTCTGAGCCTCCTCTTCTCCAGGCTAAACAACCCCAGCTCCTTCAGCCTCTCCCCATAGGACTTGTGCTCCAGTCCCTTCACCAGCCAAGTTGTCTAGTGATCTGTTCTAGGATTCTCCTATGAATTGCTTATATTTGAACTTTTTCTATGAGCAACAATCCAAAAAAAAGGGAAATGAACACATTTTTTGGCCTTCTTCATATATTGCTTTAGCAAATTTCCTCTTTTAGTGAGAGGACAAATGTTTTTCTCCTCTCATGTGCACTAAGGGAGCTCCAGCTGTTCTAGGGCAGCTGAGTGAATTCATAGTTATCCATTGCTTATCAATCCCTGGTGCATAAGAAAGTATCTTTTAATTATGTGTATGAAACAACAAAAATGTAATTCAGAGAGTTTGATGAAAGACATCATAAAACTTCATATAGATGATTACAAAGATTGAGAAGAGTATATCTAATATCACCACAGGTGAACAGAACAATTATTATTATTCTTTTATTCTCCTTGAGAAGGTTACTTGAATCAGTGGAAATGGAATGCAGGTATTTTTCAAAGATAAGATGGGTACAACTTCTTTGAACAGCAGCATCGATTAATCTTTGCAACAAACTGTCAGTGAGTGATTGCCCATCTCTTGAAGCCTGTGTGACTTTGTGTACTCCAGCAAATCATGAAATTCAATCTTGGTTGATTGAATGAAATTTTCGTGACTTTCCTTTTGTTGTTTCTGTGGATCCCAGGGCAGTGTAAATGCTCACTGAAGTCAATAAAGCCATAGCAGCTTAGACCAGGTAGAGATTTGCTCCCCAGAAATTTTAGAAAGAGATGTGTGACCTGTCAAACTGCTCTGAAATAGCCTTGCGTAACAGACAGAGAAAGAAGAGCCTTGTTGGCAAAGGGATGGGGCAAGGCTGGTGGTGTCAGCAGAGCATGGGGCAAGGTCTCTATGATAAGGCACAAGTAGGACCAGAGCTGTAAGGCCTTGAGGGAAGGCACAGAGGAGAAGGAGGGTAAACACAGAGCTGTGGGTTATGCAGGGAGAAGATGAGCTCCAAGCTGATGAGCGATGTGTCTGGCTCAATCACATATTTTTGCCCGTGCTATTTTATGATCTTTACTGCCAATGAGAATCTTGTCAGCCACCTGAGACCTGGCACACCAGGCCCCTCAGCACTCCTGCAGCTCTGGTGGGTGTTTGCTGCTCTGTTTTGGCAGAATCCCTCCAAAGAGCCCCGTGCTATCTCCCCATGCTGTTCTCTCCCACTCCTCTGCACACTGGGATACTTTCCAGAGACAGTGCCCAGCAGAACACAAGTCCTGAAAGCACCAACTATTCTGGCCACAGCACCACTGTATATTAAAGTAATGTAGAAAAATACATACATCAAAAAGCTGTTTGTAGAGCTAAATAAAAATTAAGTTTTGCTGGAAACCGATACAGGTTTATTAACATTTTTCAATTGAAAAATGCTTGTGAAAAACATTACTGCTACACGGATAAGTTTGGTGATTAAAGAACAAGTAATGACACCTGCCTGACCAACTGCACTACTTTGCTTAAAAAGCCAGAAATTTATATATGCCACAGGTATTTGAATAGGGTTCAATTTAAACCAATTAATAAAATAGCCTGTTTGGACAAAAAATTATTGTTCTCTGAGAATATGTGAATTCAACACTGCTAGAAAATCCCTGCCATCTGACGTAGAGGGATTTATAGGTTTAGTGGAAATTGCTTTCCCCACTGTCCAGATTAAATACTGCAGGATGATTTTTTGTATGAGTAAACATCCTTCCAATAACGATCAGACCGATAATGTCTTAAAAAGAGGAAAAGGATCTACATTTAGCTTTTCTTTTTCTTGTATGGACTATTTCTGGATACAGGACCTTCAGGTAACATGTTGACTGTCCATAAAATGCATTTTAGCATCTTTCTGCTGTTGTGGGGATGGATTTTATCCACTGAATGCAGAACCCACCGTCAAGGAAAAGAAATACATGAGGTATACAAAAAAGGCAGGTGAGTCTTATGTTTTTACATTCAAATAGCTACAGTTTGAACAAATGTAATATTTTGGGTGATGATAAAATGACTAACAGTTAATTAGAGCTTGCATTTGCAGATCGTGATCTCTCAGGGAAAAATATTTTCTGTTGTTCCTTTTGCCAATGAATAAGTTTTAATGCATTTTCTACAGTGAAAATCAGTAGTCCTTTCAAATAATGGGTTTGTGAGGTATCTTAAAGTTTGAAAGGGTGCAAAAAAGAAGCATTTATTTTATAGTGATCAAAATGTGGTAGAGTATTTATATGAAAGTGAAGACTAAATTTAGATCCATGAAAATTGTTGCATTCACTGAAGATTAGATTGGTTTGAGATCTCAGATTAAAACAGTCTGAATTTATTTTATTGTTTTCATATAATTTGTTTTATAGAGCTTTTGAGAGGAAAAAATTAAGGTCTCTCAGCAAACTTCAAGGCTGTGGTCAGTTATCAGAGGAAACAGAAAGAGCACTCAGTTACTGAATTAAGATATTAAGATTATTTAAAATGTTGTCTATTCTTCTGTTTCTTTCTCTCTCTCTCACACAAGAAGACTGTGTTATTTTGCTCCCACTATCTTGTAGACAGCCATTTTAGGAGATTTTGATTTGAGGAAGGTTTTTTTACTACAGCTGAGTATTCTGATTACTTATATTTGATTTGGGGAATATTTGGAATTTTGTATGAGGATTTTTCTACTCAGGCACACAAAAAGGTACACGTGGAGGAAATTTTTTTTGTAAGAATACCATCGACAGTTTATCATGATTTCCATGTGATTTTCTGTTCAAATGCTGTGTACTTCTACTTGTGACAGACTGAAACTATGTTGTTTCTGCTTTGCTGTAATGTCTGTTCTGTAATGACTCTGTATCACCATCAATATCATAAATGTATAGGGACAGAAATGCAGGAATATCACAGTCCGAAGGAATTCAAACCACTCCTGTGAGCCTTCAGAAAAAGGGACTGAAAGGTGGAAGAGATGGAAGGTCCATTGCCCTTTCATTTTCCTGCAGCCCCTTGTAGCAAGTTAGGGCTGTGTTACAGTGACTGCAGTGTCCTGGTTGGCACCTGGGGGGCCATGAACCATTTTATACATAGGAAGTGTCTTTAGCAGTGACGTCACCTTCATGGAGCTATAACTGGCAAAAAGAATGCTGTGGGTCTGTTCATGACCAGCACTCAGGGGATGTATTTCCAGAGACAGTATGGATGTAAGACAGCCACAAAGCCCTGCTTTCATTGGGTCTTCATGGCAGCAGAGGTCATATGCTGGCTGTAGCAAAATAAAGGGATGAGAAGCAAGGTGCCACCATTTGAGCTGGAAAGCATCCAGCCAAGAGAAATGAACACACAGCCATGTTCTTGTTTAGCATCTCTAATGAAAACTCCCACTGCACTACACACTTAACCGTGTCAGTGCAGTGAAGTGGCAATACAACAAATCACAGCAGCAAAAGTGTTAAAAATGGAAAAGAAATACCTATTGAGTTATTGTAGCACTGTCTCTTCACCCATACTTTGTATATAAGGTGTAATTGTGCCAGCATAAGGCTATTAGAAAGCCCTGAGGTGTTGTGGTTCTAGGAAGCTGACTCCACCGCCCTCCCATCATGCCCATGCAGGCCTGGGAGGTAATTTCTGGCCTATTTCTTCCTCAGTAAAGCACTAGTGATGTTGAGGAGGGCTGATGGGGAGAGAGGAGCAAAGCTGGCCTGTGGTGGTAGCTGTCCATCAGTAGTGTGGAGCTCAGTACAGTGCTTACTTTGCCCTGTGATGGGACAGGCTGTAAGAGATCCATGGTTGCAACAGCCTTATAATTTGTAGGGTAAAAAAGGATGATAATGGTCATCTATCTAATTTCCTGCTAAGTACAAACAACAAAATGCTGTTTGAATGTACTAATATGAATGTTTGAATGTTTGAATATTTGTGTATGAATCACACACCAAACCCCTAATTTACAAAGTTAAATTTTGGATTCAAAACACAGCAAAGGGGGATGCTATGTAACATAAAGAATCTTGCTTCTGAATATTTTGGTTTTGACTCTGTTTCTCCTCCCTTCAACACTCAGCCCTGAATAGCCATTATGCAGTAGAAGTTGAAATAATTGACCTTGTTACTCCTCTCAGAACACTGCTATCTCTTGCTCCATAAGGTTTGTGGTAAGGATCTGGATGGAAATCCATTCCTTCTCTGCAGCCTTTACCTTCTGAAGAGAGCCATAGGCCTCAGTGGGGATTGATGGGGGAAACTATTTGAAGTGGAAAAGGCTTGCTCCACACCACCACAGGATGCTCAGGATGGCTTGATTTGCACCCATCCCTCCCAGAAGGGCCTCCAGAAGGGGCACAAGAGCATCCGTTTGCCCCACTGCCAGGGCTCAGTGCCAGCCACCAGTGTTGGCAGGTGGCGTAGGCACCTGCTATAGAGACCTGCCACGTTGGGTGTGATGCCAGCATCCTGCTGTACCCTGGCAGACACGTCCAGCTTTGCTCCTGATTCTCATGGTGCAGCTGATAAAAGGCAAACATAGGTTTTCAGCTTGTTTCTTTGGATTCTGTTAGTTTCTTCCAAAGACACTTACTTGCTCTAAACTCCGCTGTCAAATTAAAACTCACAATTGGATCTGCAGTTTCCAGCCCCAGGGCTTGTCTTTTTACCTGCTCAAATCCAGCTGAGCCCACGCTCACTTTGTCTTTGCATTCTTGCTAATATGGTGAATGGGATAAATGAGGCCCCACAGGGTCAGACACCTTCTCTGTCACAATTTTGGGCACTGCAGGTACCCCAAGACAGCCATTCTAGCACGAGACACAACAGCCCTGAAGACAGGCATGGTTTTCCCCATGAGAGTTCATGCATGCACCACAGTCTCATGAGCACTGAGTTTGCATGACAGGAATTTTGGAAAAGGTCCCAAATAATTCCTTAAATGAAGCTGCTGAGGCTTTGGAACACAGGCAGAGTGTGAAAAGAAAATGGCAAATCAGTCTAGTTCAAAGTCACAGTGAAAGCAACACAGTAGAGCTTTATTTCATGGGACTTAGTACAGAGCCCTCCAACACTGTAATTCACTGTAAAAGAGTCAGTGTGCCAGTCAAGGACTCAACTACTTATTTTTGCTAATCTCCAGGACAAATCACCTCAAAGGAATTTCACTTCAAAGAGCAGCAATATAAAAATAAAAGCTTTCTCACCTTGCAGACCTGCTCGCAGTTTGCAGCCAGCCATGTGCAAATCCTGTGGGGTTTGCAATGCTTTTCACTCCTGTTAAATCCAAAGTGCCAAAACTCCTGCAGGAAGGAGCTGAGATCCGGAGCACTGGCAAAAAGGCTGTCTGCTGTTTTCCCAACTGCTCAGGCTCTTGGAAAGCCACCAGGCTGCAGGGGGGTCACTAGGATGATGCAAAGGCTCACTAGAAGTCACAACATTGTTGTGCCAAAAAAGGGCCAAAGCCTGTGTTGCTAATTAGACTTGCAGAATCTGCTAGAGAGGATGAGCAAAAGGAAAAGAACTGTCCTGGAGCTGAGCCACATTGTTCTGCCAGAAACTAACTACTGGGGGGGAAAAAAAATCTTTTAACACTAAAATCTCCCTGTACAGCATTAAAACCACCTTTCAGACAAACAGCTCTCAGCAGAAGAGATTTCACTGTACAAGATCTACAGATCATATTTGTTTAATCTTGGCTAAGAGACTGACTTCATATTTTCAGTCATGTCCCTACCACTCCTTGGCGTTATAATGATTTTGCCTCACTCTAGTCTCCAAATAATAACTCATTTTCTGCTCCTTTAGAGTGCCCTGTCCATGTTTCTGTCAGTAAGAGCTATCTTTTATAGCACTTGAATTACATCCTCTACAATAAGCCTTGAGCTTGTTATCACAGTGTCTCTCTCACCAGGAAAGATCTTTATGACATTTTCAGATATTGTTACAATTAGTGACACTCTTCCTAAGTGATAGGAGCCACCCCGCACAATAATGAACATTTGCTACAATTAAGTTACTTTCCCTTGCTTTTCTTGAATTTGGGTGGGACTTCCCCATGGTCAGCTCCTCTGTGGCCTGCCCACTCTGGGTGTGAGCAGTCTGTGATCTGTATATCACAGGTGGCTATCCTGATACCTGCACTGAGGGTGTCCCTTACACATAAGGCAACTCCCATCTTCTTGCCCTCCTAATGCTTTCTCTGGCCTTATAAGTTCATTGCTAACAAGATTTCTTCCTTTACCTCCCAGGAATCCTTATGCTATTCTCTTATCTTAGAGTTTCCTTTTGTATCTTCA
Source organism: Sakesphorus luctuosus (assembly GCA_013396695.1). Lineage (NCBI taxonomy): Eukaryota > Metazoa > Chordata > Aves > Passeriformes > Thamnophilidae > Sakesphorus > Sakesphorus luctuosus. The sequence continues at coordinate 73,781 of VWZD01007350.1, read as the reverse complement.
GGACTGATCCTGATAGCATTCACTTGCATGAAAAGATCTTACTAATGCAAGATCAGACCTTGGGAGCACAGAGTAAACCTGTAAAATGCCTGTTGAAAGCATTGCTCATGGAGGTAGGTTATCAGTAGTGAGCCAGATCCAGTGAGCACCAACCACCCGTGGCTCTCAAGACACTGTTTTTTTAAGATCAGCAGTTTGTGTTATGGCTGGACATCATTTGTTCCAGCAGTGTGGAGACTCAGGAGAGCAACAAGAGGCCCACTGTGCACTTCAGGCCAATGCAACTGGTATCTCCATCTCCCCTGTCGGTAACTTGTCTTTCCCTTTCCTCCTTTTGCCATCATCTCCTTCACTTCTTTTCTTTCCCTCATTCAAAGTTTCTCTTCTTCTCCACTTAGATGTTTCTCTTTTACTGCCCCCCACATCACCTGCCTTATTTATTTGCCCCTAGCCACATCTCTTGCCCTTGTCACACATCTCTGCCAAGTTTTGTCCTATTGCTTTTAACTTCACATTATTTTGTGGCTTCCTTCAAATCTTTTTCTTCTGTCCAACAGTGTTCCTCTTCTTTATCCTGTTACACATTGACTTATTTTTCATTATTGCTTTGCTGTTTCTCTCATTTGCCTTTCCACCCCTGCTGTTCTTTCAAGTAACTTCAATCCTGCATGACAACTTTTCTTGGCCCAGCCAAAAGTGTCCTCTCTCTGCTTACCATTGCAAATGATGATGCTTTGAAAATTATATTTTCTACTTTCATCATTGCCACTAGCTTCCTTTCATCCCTTCTAGAACTTACTTTGGAACTATGCTTCACATCCCTTCCTACCTTTATTCAGGGGTTTCATGGCAGAACACAGTCTCTTCTGGTACTTCTGAAGCTGTGTCCATGTACCCAAGTACTATTGGAACCATACTGGGACACTAATGATAAAATCACCTCTAAGTGTTGCCATCATGTAACTTGCTTTCACATTGTCTTCTTGTCCACCATTATTGCAAGTGTTCTATGAGCTGCTGTGAGGAGACATAACAGGCTTTAAAATCCTGTGTGCAGCACAGAAAACAAAACAAAACAAAAAGCAAAAAGAAAAAAAAAGAATAACAAAGACAAAACCAAAAGCAAAACTAAACCAACCCAAAGATACAAGGTAGTTTCCTCCCTCCTGAGTGCATATGCACATAAATTGATTTTTTGCATTCCATGGTTGGGTTCATAAATGAAATGCTGACAGTCTTTCTTCTAAAAAAATACTCAGTCATCTTCCAGATTTGATTGTGTTTTTAGCACTCAGCTTTTGGTGAGAGTGAATGAAAACACCCTGTGTTTGTGTACTTCCTTTCAAATTTCTTCTCCTTGGCGTGTGTTGTGTAAAGTCTTGAGCAACAGATTCCTGTTCACCTTCTGATGACATAAAATCAGCATATAATCCTTGCACTGTATTACTTGGCCATGGTTTTCTTTTCCACTCAGAGAGCCCTGCTCAGGCTGCCTGGGAAACCTCCCCATCTCCAAGCTCTCTTGTCTTGCTCTGCTGTTTTTGTCAACCATGGTTATTGGATATGTGAGATGTGGACATGCCTGGGCGTTACTAACAGCATTGAAATGCTTTCTGTTTGGTTTGCTGCTCCATTCCCAGTAGTGCCTAAACCTCAAGTTTCTCTTCTTGAGCTGTGCAGCATTAAGCTGGTGTTTGCCCAGAAATACCACAATGATACTGAGACCTCCTTCCTCAGCAGCAACAGTTGATTTGGAGGCCATCACCATCTTAACACTGTTTCTGAAAGTACAGTGGAAAAAAATTTAAAATAAAAGGTAGAAAACAAGGTATACTTTTCCGAATTTACACTGAATTTTTTTGAAGTCACTTGGCATCATGAGATTCTGCCACAATTCTCCACCCATAGTTCTGATATTAACTACCTTGAACAGTTAAATATCCTCAGTAAATACTGTTTACAGTAATTGCTCTTTTATCTGAAATAATTTATAAAGCTATTGAACAACAGTGATCCTATCATAGGTTTTATAGGACTATAATGAACAACTTTACTTACAGTGAAAACTCTCCATTATTCCTCCGTTTCTTGTTTTGTAACCGTTCGCATATGAAGAGCTTTACAAGAAGGACCTGCCAACACTCCTTTGGAATTTGAGGTACAGTGTATCATCTTGTTCACCCTTGTCTACAAGGTCTTTAACTTTTTAGAGAAGGCTATCTTATTTACTACAACTACCTGAAGGGAGGTTGTGGTCAGGTGGTGTCAGTCTCTTCTCTCAGCTAAAAGTGACAAGACAAGAAGAAATGGCCTCAAGTTGTTCCAGGAGAGGTTTAGATTAAATACTATGAAAAAAAAAACCTCACAGAAAGGGTTATAAAGTATTGGAACAGGCTGCCCAGGGAAGTCGTGGATCAACATCCCTGGAAGTGTTAAAAAATGTGTGGATATGCACTTGAGGACATGGTTTAATGGTGAATGTAGTGGTGGTGCTACTTCACAATAGGACTTCATTTTAAAGGTCTTTTCCAATCTTAATGATTCTATGGTTCTATAGTGCATAACATCCTTCAAGGAAAATCAGCCTGTCTCTTGCTCTTATTCAGTATGAACTACATTTATCTGGTGTCTACTACTGGTGTTTTTATTATCTTTGTAGCTAATTTGTCCAGTGGAACAGTCTGTAACTTCTCAGACTTCCAAGGCAGTGAAAAGCTGTCACCTTCCTCTCCTGTGACTCCAAAGACAATTTAAATGCTGGTTCAACAGTTTCTTACTTGGCTTTCTTCTGGGTGAAAGCCTGATGACTTGCTACTGTTCAGGCCATTGACTTCAAATCTACCTCTTGTCCTGTGACAATACAAATATTTCTTAACCTTGTCCCAACAGCAAAGCTGTTACAATTCTACATTTTTAAGCTAGTTCTTCCCCATTCATAATTTTTACAATTATTTCTCTGTATTCCATGCAGTTCTCTGTATTCTTTTTTACTGAAATTCATCTTATCGTCATCCCCAACGTGCTGAGTCTGCTTCAAGTTCTGAATTCCTAGATCTTCAAATGTTTTTTTCTCTTTCAAGCATGCCATCATGGATGAGTTTTATAGTCTTGTTAAGTGCATTATTATTGAAAATATTGACTAACAGATCAGTGAGATGTTATTTAATGTCTCTCAACAACAAATGGCAGTTTCTTTAACTATGGTCTTTCAACCAGGTTCAAAGTCAGTTTCATCTCTACCCTATTTACCCTGTTCAGTAATGAATATTAAAAATCTCACTCAAATCTACTTTTTGTCCTGCTTACACTCAGGCAGCCAGTTACACTGTCAGACAGGACGTTAGACTGGATTGACGTCAATTATTGCAAAGATTCATATTGAGTGATCTTTATAATCTCATTATTACCTCGGGGACGGGCAGGCAAATGGATCACTGGAGTTTGCCACAATGTATTTCCAAATGTCAAAACTCCAGCTTCCTTCCCTGATCTGTACTGTGCTGGTATCTGTTTACAAGTCAACTTTTCTTCGAAGACTGGGGCACACATGAAATCTTTCAGCATGTTCTGCATTGCCCCATTTGTTCTCCCTTTCCCTTCGTCCATTTCCCTTTTTCACTTAACTGAGCCCTGGCACCATGCCTGCCTCCTCCTCGGCTGGCAGGATCAACCTCACTCTCCTTCTGCTTCTGCCAACCCTTTCTTTCAACTTACATAACACAAAACCCCAACAAACACCCACCCACCAGATGCAATTCTTTCCATATAGGGGCACTTCCATTTTTGCAACATCAGATACTCTGCCAAGACCTCAGGTGGCATGACATTTCTGTGAGTAATCAATATGTGTAGGTTTGTTTCATTTTTTTTCTTTTTCCAATGTTTATTTCCAGGCAAATAAAAGAAGTAAAAAATTTAAAGGGTGTGTATATGTCTCCTACCTCTGCATATTTTGCTTTCTGAGGCTGACCTATATTCAAGTAATAAAATGGAGATTAAAATGGGGTTCTCATTGAATTTTCCATATCACTCAAAAAGATGGTAGAAGAGCTCCAAATCCCATCTCAGACTTTGTGATGTAAACATCAAAAATAGTGCTATTTTCCAATTCCTTTTCATAAATTTAACAACCTGTAATAGAAATAGGTCATCTTTCTTCACCATCTTTAGACCTACTAATCATAAGGACGTATGACCCAACATAATTACAAACAAATAAGGGTTTGACAAATGCCAAAATAAAATACATTTTGTGATAAATTTTCCTCAGTTCTTAGAGCCTTGTTTACAGCTCCCAATTTTTTAAGTATCTCAATCTGAGTAGAAATTAGTGGACTTCTGTCTTACATTATCCCTGAGAATTCATGTGTAACACAAGGGATCATGTCTCATATAGTGCATGTTGCTGGGTAAAAGCAGCTTCCTCCCATTGCAAGTTTGCCCTTTCCTCCCTCAAGTGCTAGATGGTTTTTCTTTCCCATTTAGCTCCCTCACTTTTTCTCCACCTGCAAAGCACTTCTATGAGCTCTGAGCTACTTCTCATTCTTCACCTGGATCTGCTGCACCACCTGTCCAAAAACATCTATCTCCTGCTTGCAGAGGTTTTCCCAATCAATTTATGAAGTCAAGGCATCCCCCACCTGGTTTCTGCCTTTTAACATGATGTTGATGTGGTATGAATCCATGTCACTAAATGATCATAAAACAGAGGGAGAAACAAAGCCTAGACAAATATATAGGTATTTAATAAGACATTTAAACTTCTCACAGCTCTTTATTAGTACCAATACACCTTTGCCAATCCCAGGTCCTCCCTGACAAGACTTTGTCACCTGCAGGGACTTGTACTGCCTCCACTGCCCTCTCCTGCCTTGCCCAGACATAATTTGATGTGAAGACCAAGGAGAACATGGATCTGGCATTCCGCTGCCCAGCATGGCACAAGGGCTGTGTGGCACAGCAGGTGCAGGACAGGAGGCATTGCACAAAGCCATCCACCCCTGTCCACCCAGGGATGGGGAGCCCAGAGCTGAGCACCATGGCACAGCTGGAAGGGTGGAGGGAGTTTTCATCGCTTTCATTACTTTCCAATTAAAAGTCCTGATGAAAACTGGCTCAGCAAGCTCCACACCCCCTGTTGTCTCGTGTCAGTGGTAGGAGAGGCTGCGGATCAGCTGCACTGTAACACAGAGTGAGCTACAGAGCTCATACCTGAAAAAATTAAGCTTATGGTTGTCCCAGAGAGTGGTGATGGAGATTCCACAGTCTCTGCATCAGAGAAGGGTGGAAATATCTCCCAAGCATGAGATAAGCAGAAAGGAAATGGGCTGCCTGGGAGTTTCAGCCCCAGCTGCTGTCTGCCAGGCTTTCTGGGTAGGAGGTTAGGGGTAAGTTGCAGGTACAGCCCTCTGCCAAAATACTGCTGATGACACAGGTAAATGAAGGGACAAAGATTATGCCATAGCCACATCTCAACAATATTTCCCAAGACAGAATCTGATCTGCTATCCTCCATGCAGACCTAAGAATACTAAAAGGGAAGGAGAAAGTAGACTGTTCCAGATTTTAATGAAATCTGATAATAACTAACATTAGTGTTGTCCCAGTATGTCAAACCCACCAGCACTGCTCCTCAAGGATGTCACCCCTTACACCCAGGACAGACTGCAAATCTGGCTGCATTGCTTCAGCAACTTTCACTTTTCCCTCAAGGAAATACATTGGCTCTTGCTTTTTTCTGAAGAACGGAAACTGCATCTTAATTTAACTCCTCAAGGAAGAAATGCTCTCAAATCATAATTAGATTATCCTGCTAATAGTGTAAAATAGGTCATTGTCTACTACAGGTGGTTTGCCTCCCACAGAGAAAAGAGAGTATGATTTAGAGGTGGGAAATGTGTGCCGTGTAAGTAATTACAAACCAAAATGCTACAATGGGCAAGGACTTCTCTCACATTTGTTTTGGTTGCTTCCTAAAGCTCTTATTTCAAAGATGAAGAGTACTGTGGGGTTTCTGATGCACACTTTAAGTGTGGACCTGATGATCCTCTGGCACACAACCTGTGAAGTTGGGCATTTGGAAACGCTGGGACCATCAGGTGTCAGAGTTGGACTGTTTCTTCTGAAAAACAGATATTGTTATCCCTAATCCTGCACTCCTTTTTTGCTGTGTTGGAGTGACTAGAAGAGCATAGGCAATCTCGTGCTTTAAAATGCGAAAAGAATAACTGCTCTTTGCCTTCTGTCTGTAGCAATAGTGATCATAATCTGGGTTTACTGATTTTTTTCCCTAGCTATCGCAAGCTTCAGTTCTCTCATTGCCTCCCAGCCCCAGCAAGACCCAACCTTTGAGGCAGAGGCACCTCAGGATCCCTCAAAGTAGTGGGTAGATCTGGGATATAACAATGACTTTGAAGAGCTTGCATCACCCCAGCTGCCACCAACAGGCTGAGAGCTACTCTAGCTCAGGGAGCACTGTGAATAAATGCCACTCTGCTCCAGCTGTTGCTTTTTCACAAAGCATCTCTGTGAGCTTCATGAGACGTGAAATGCCTTTTGGCACTCTGTTAGGAGATAAATATTGACATTGGGGGGGAAAAAAAAGGTTGTTCATTATTCAGTATATTTTACCTCAGGAGTTACTGTTTAGTTTCAAAGACAGCCTGTCACCCCAGCAAAGGCAGGGGCAACACTGTCATGGTGCGTGGCCATGGTGGCAAAAGGTTGTGCTGAGCAATCTGTGAGCAACATCTGGGTCAAATCTCCCAAGTGCCAATGTCTCCCACAAACACCCAGGGACAGCAGACATGTGAGGGGACGCCATAGCAGCTTTCCATTGATTCACAGCCCAAAGAGGCAGAGTAATGGTGTCCCATGATGGAACTGTCATTGATCACAGCCAACAGAGCAGTCCCCAGGAACCAGACCAGAAAAACTCTCTATTGAATAGAAAGAAATGGGGCTTCAAATCACAGTAACTGGGTAACTGGTAAAAATGTTTTGCTGCCACAGGAGGAGGCAGGAAGGTGGGAAAGGCTCATCACCTCAAGGCTATGACAAGGGGAACGGGACTGGTAAAAAGAAGTGAAGTACCTGAACCAAAGCTCAAATAAGCACAGTACCCTGCAGTGGCTGGAGTACAGTGGACATTTTATGGTTGTTTGTGACAAGGAAACAAAGTTCAGTTTGGAGGTGATGGAGAAACAAATGGAGGAAATAAACAGAACCACCTCAGAGGCTGCTGAGGATTTGGCCATGAATCCTTGATGGCCATGCCTTGAAGTCTCCCTCGACAGGCAGGATAGAGCCTGGGCCATCATGAAGTATTAGATAAGCTTTACAAAGGAAATGAAAATTATAAATTGCAAGAACATGGCCTGCTTCATCACTGGTTGAATACCAGCATTACTCGTGAGCAGCCAAGAGTTTACTAGGGCACTTTAAAGTCATGTAAATCGGTCAGCTTGTTGCCAGAATCTGCTTATCCCCAAAACATGAGAAATTACTTCCTGACAGCCAGCAGATGAGACACAGGCAGCAGTGTCACATAGCAGCAGCAGCCCAAAGCAGAAGACTCCAGAAAGTGCATTTTGCATTTGCAAGTGTTTTGCTGTGTGATGCCCAGGTCCAAACAGTGCCAAAGAAGCTGCTCCTTGTAATGAAAATGGTGCTGTGTGGCCCAAGGCTCTCCCAAAGAGTTGTCTGCCTGTGGTCTTATTCCCAGCCTGGGAATAACAGAGCAAATTCTAGAAAAACACCATCCCACTCAGCCAGTGCTTCACATCAGGCTGAGTCAGTGATACAGCCCTGCATGCCCACTACTAGCCTGGCTGTCTGCTTCTTTGTGGCAGCAGGAAGATGAACTTCCCTCCAATACTACTGGCTTTCAGAGTGTTTCCAGCCCAGGGAGGAACTGTCCCACAAGGCCTGAGGTTCCTCCAATGCTCACCAAAGATGATGGTGCTCAGGTGGTGACACCCATTACCACAAAAGTTTTGCCACTGTAAATCCCTACAGAGGGATTTGAGATGTATGCTAATGAGCAAAAAGCCTCATTAGTAGAGTTGATTAGTGTTTATTACAAAGAGAATCTAATTTTTTCAGCTTTAATTAAAGATGAGTTAGAAATGTTAAATGTTTAAAATGTTACTTATGCTCAAGATAGCACTTACATTGCCAAAAGCAATATTCTTACCTTTAATGATTAAATAAAATATTGGCCAAAGACCTTGAGAGAACCTTTCTTGAAAGCAAGCTGGGATACATTATGAAATCAGAAACAAATATTTTCACAGATTTTCACTTTTTATTCTCATGGAATACTTTGGAAATATTTTCATCTCATGAACATACCCAGCTGCCCCGGTGTGCAGTTGTAATGCCCCTGCTGGCAAAGGCCCTTGAGCAGCATGGCCTCTCCCCAAAGCCCCTGACAAAGCCAGCCAAGGCTGGGGAGATGGGAGATGAGCTGCCTGCCTGGGTCTTTTACCAAGCAGTCAAAAACAGGGGCATCCCACCTTACAAAAGTCATCAGTTCCCTCCTTTAGCCCAGCCACAAGCCCCCAGCATCTCCACCTTCCCCACCCTCCACCATGCCCAGTCTGACACTGGCCTCTGGTGAAAAGGTCAAAAAAACCAGATGAGGAACATTTCCCGCTTGTGACAGAAGGTAATGCTGCAGGAGTCCTTCCCTCCTGACACCCTCACCTGCCTGCCTGTGACCACCATCTCAGCTCTCCCTTTCCCTGTTGTTTCCATGCAGCCGGCCGCAGCGGCAGAGACGAGAAGCCCACGGCGAGGCGCACAAGCAAGGCAGGTAGGCACAACCCTTGGGAGGCTGCTGCTGGCCCAGCCCTGGCAGCCACAACCCCATGGCTGGGCTGAGACTGTGGCAGGGAAAGGGGGCACCACTTGAACATGCTATTGTCTTCTGATAGAGGTCCTGCCATTAGAGGAATCCAGCGGGTCCCAGAGGAAGTGCTGTTGCCTGACACACTCATGGAGGTGAGGTGTGATGCTACAGCCATTTGCCACATCCCTTTGGGCTTCACTTGGTCCTGATGCGCTGTGTGCGTTGCTCATGCTGTGTGAGCAGGTGCCTTCCCTCCAAGAATCCATTTTGCAGGGCTGAGCCCCCTCCATAGGCTCTCCATCCTACCATTTGTCCTTGCCACTGCCAGGGAGAAAGCACCTTTCTGAGTACTGTCAAACCTGCTCACAAATGTTGGCTCTATCAGCAGCCTGCTAACTTTGCTTCTCCATCTCAAACAGGCATACACCTTTCCCAAAGTATACTCACAGGTCTTTCAGAGGTTGAATTAAATCTAAAGCAGAGGCAGGGTCCACCATTTAAAATGCCTGAGGGATAATTCATGACTAGAACTCTCTGATGGAGGTAGACAACTCACCTCTCCTAGAAGTTATTGAATTGATACCAAGTATCTTTCTAAGACATTTCCTAGATAAAGCTCTGGGTTTGAGAGTGACATCACTGATAACACTGCTAGTCTCTGTTAGGAGGGTGTATTTTTGGCTTCTTGTGGAACAACTGCCCAAATCTATGAGAAGTACAGCATGGCTAAACAGTCTCATTTAGGAGAAGCTTTATCTCAGGAACATATTCCTCATCAAGTTTCTCCGTCAACCTGTTTTCCTTTAATCTATTTCTTACTTGTCTTGTACGTATTCAGACAAGTGCCTCTCTGAGTGTGCTATCTTTTCTAAAATCAAGAATCAGCAAAATCTTTCCTCCTGATTTGAGCCCTCGTGCCACCCAAGCACCTCTGAGGTCAGCAAAGGCTTTGCCTACACAAGGGAGCAACCCAGGAGCTGCTGTCACCATCATGCCAGCCAAAGAACTGGGATGCTGAACAGCAGTTTGCACCTTGGATGTGGAGGTGGAGCAGGGCATCCTCTGTCCAGCATTTAGTGCAATTCCAACAGCTTCTGGAATGAGCCTCCCAGGCTCTTTAATGCTCAGAGACCTCACAGGTCTTTAATGCTCCTTTTTATCCTTCATAGAAATCTGGGGCAGGAGCTAATAATTTTATCCCAAGTTAGGGGATGGCCTGCCTCCTGGCCTGGTTCCCAGACTGTCTCCATTTTGTTCCTGGGCAACAGCCAGTAGTTTATTTGATATATTGTTTCCCTAATTCCTGGCCTCACACTCCATCACATGTCAGAAACGCCTCCCCACTGCTCCCTCCGCCCTGTTTCCGTTTCCCCATTTATCCACACATACTATTCCTGCAGCCCACAATTTGAATGGCTGTCTCCAAACTGCTGTAAGCAGAGATAATTTTGCAGAGACAAAAAGTCACCAAGTGAATGTTTTCTCAGTGCCAGAATTCCCACAGGTGCCTAAGCTGTATGCTGAGTGCAGGAATCCCTGCACGCTGCCAACCACTGCAAGCAATTGCATGGTCATGGTCTAAGGATTCAATGTTCTAAATGTTCTAAGGGGTAATGAAATGAAACGAGGGCATACTCCTTGCAGGCACTGCTCAGGGCTCACAGCTGTGCTTCTCTCCTCTTGGTAGCCCAATCTTAAAACGAAGCCCTGACATCACCAAATCTCCCCTGACGAAGTCAGAGCAGCTGCTGCGAATAGATGACCATGACTTCAGCATGAGACCAGGGTTTGGAGGTATGAAACGCGCACATTTGTCACTGTTCCTGTTCTACACAGTCACTTCTTTGTACTGTAACATGCACTGAGGTGAAGAAGCAGATTGGCAAGCAGATCCTTTTCTGTATCTAACTTCTGTTATTTTGTATTCTGAAATCATGACATGCTCAGGGGGTAGGGGTGCAGAAAAATAGCCTTCTGGATGGGCAAAAAGCATAATCAAAAGCATGGAAATGTGGTTACAGGCAATATCATATTCCTGGTATTCAGTGACACTTTCCTCTGACAAAAATCTGCAAATACACATTGTGTTTAATCCTGGGTGATGCAGAATTCCGTGATGTGTGTGCATAATCAAATAATGTACCACACCTATTGACTGGCCATTTAATTGATAACCCCAAAGAAAATATTTTGACTGCCCTGTGGTAATGCTTGCTGTGTGCGAGAGCAAACTAAGCTTTCAGGGAAATGGATGAAGGAGAACACGTTTTCTTTCAGCCCATCGGATTAGAGAATGTTGTAATTTATCTGCCCTTTCTGGCTGACAGATGGTCATTCAAATCCAGGATACCATTATAAACTCTGATGAAAGAAGATTTTATTGCTAAATGCTCAATATACCAAATACCAGCATGTTCAATTAATTTAAAAATGTTTCAGTTTCATAGCAGTTTGCTAATGTGAACATTATTTGTCTTGACAGCTCTCCTCTATTGTAATTGCCAGAGGAATAGGAGGGACTAGTCAAAGCCTGGAGGAGGGAAAAAAGATCCCTATTATGTGGGGTCACTCTTGGATCCTTCCCTTTGGGAACCCCAGGCTCAGTGGCACATGCTTGTCCTGCAGTGCATCCCCTTCTGTCACCCTGTCTTTTCCACAGCTGACAAATGAGTGATGTGAAAGTCAAAGACACAGAGTAGCTCTCATGGATGTATTAGCCTACCAGGCAGGCAGAAGTGAGGGAAAAATGTGGAGTAACTCTGCCACATTTCCTTAGTTGTGCTGCCACTGCTTCCCTTCAGAATGGATGCTCCACCAGGCATCTGTCTCGCCAGTCCTGGACCCAAGCACTAGAGCTAAAAGCAATTAAAGTTGCTTCTAAATTTTGAAGGAACACGTATAGGAAAGTCATTAATGGATCAATCTCATTACTGGCTTCAATTGTTATTAAGAAGTTTTTGTTATGAATTCCAATGGTTTCTAATTTCAATTGGTGTACTGTTGTTTCTATATAAGACTGAGCATCCATCTCTATCTCTAAGATACTAAAGCCAGGAGATTACTTTGTCTCACTAGGTTTGCACTTTGTCAACTTTTAATTTTTTTCTCCTCAGGCCCTGCAATTCCTGTTGGGGTGGATGTCCAAGTTGAAAGTTTGGACAGCATTTCTGAAGTGGACATGGTAAGAGTCACAGCAGGGATCTCTGGAGACCAAACCTCTGCTGAGAGCAGGGCCAGCTACAGCAGGTTACCTGGGCTTGTGTCCACAGGGTTTGAATATCTCCAAGGACAAACACTCCACAGCCTCTGGGAGGCAGATTCAGGTTTGGTCTGAATTTGCTGACAATGACTTCGATTGACCTCATGCTACCATTTCATGTCCCTTGAAGCAGAAGGAAGAAATCTGACATTTTCTTTTCTCTAGGACAAAAATGATACAACACTGCTAAGATTGAATCAAAGGATTTGGGGTTTTCTATTTTCTTTAAAAATGTTAACACACTTAAAACTCTGAAGAGACCAAGTAATGTGTTAGTTTTAAGGCACTTTTATATACTATAGCCATAGTCTCACTTCGGCCATGTTCTGAGGTGGTTAGGGGACAGAAAGCTTCCAAGGACAAGGGACAGTGGCCTTAAACAGAAAAAGAGTAGGTTTTGAGCAGATTCAAGGAAGAAATTTATTCAGAGGGTAGTGAGGCATTGGAACAGGTTGCCCAGAGTTGTGGTTGCCTCACTCCTCAAGGTGTTCAAGGCCAAGCTGGATGGGGCTTTGAGCAACCTAATCTAGTGGAATGTGTACGTGGGTGGGGAATTGGAATTAGATGGTCTTTAATGTCACTTTTCCAATGCAAACCATTCTATGATTCTATGATCCCCAGAGTCTCTCAGTAGCTCAGCTTTTGCTTTGAAAGAGAAAATAAAAATCACTCCCCAATACAGAATACTGTTCAAAATGTTTTGATCTTCCAACAAATGTATCCAATAGCTCTGAAGGTTTCACAGAAAGGCACAGCTTCCTTTGTGTTCCTAATTAACAGACAGAGCCTGCACCTGACCTCCTCCCATGTCTAAGCTGGGACTGCTGTGTAGCAGCACAGCTGCCATTCAGCAGCCACACTGGTGCAGTTTGGGCTCCTCTCACTGTAGCTGTTTCAGCTTTGGAGTGGGCTGGGATACAATTCCATCTCACTTGCTGGGTGCAGTAGGGTTACAACACGTCAGGGCTGAGCATTCTCCCCAGTGCTGGGGACCCCTCCAGCTGAGCCCCCACCTCTGGTGCTCTTGGCATCCTGATAGATAGCCATGGAGATTCTGAGCTTTCACCTCTCCTGGGATGGGCCCAGCCCATCTGTTTGAGGAGAAAGCTTGTGAAGGTGTCCAGAGAGCCCCTGAAAAGCTCCAGAACTTGAAAATAAAGGGAAAGAACTCAGTGCTGAGAATTTTAAAGTAAAAAGAAACCCCCAAAACAAACCCCCAAACCAAACAAAATCCGAGCTACAAACCTCTTCTTTCTTTCAAACAAATGTTATGATTTTGGATTCATTCTCTGGCTTTTGAATACTGCTGCTGCTCCTCTTCTAACATCATGCTGCAACACCCAGCAACATGGGAAAAACACTGTATGGCCGAGGGTTAAAAATACCCATTCAGGGTCCATTTTGGCTGTTTGCAAAATAATGATAGAGAAACTTTTTTATTGTCAGAATCAATTGGTTTTCACTCATGCAGCTTTATAGAAAAATAAGTCGTGCTGTTTTGCAAGATCATTACTTGCTTTTTCAATGAAGAAACATACCATACAGTTACTTATTCTACTTATACTAAGTTTAAGCTTGAGAAGTTAGTTATAACCATTTTTCTTTTTTTTCTACTACTTTCTGACTATTTGCAAGAAAGTGATAAAATAATAGAGGATGTTATAAAGCTTCATTAGGATGTCGCAAATCAGATTTTTTCCCAACTAATTAAAAAATTATAAATATCTATTATAATAGACAGCCTATATATTATTGTAGGCTAGTGACCCTCAAATTACAGAGCTTTTACATGTTGTGTGGGGCAGCTGTATTACCTGGGGGAAAGATGACAAGAAAAAACGCATCATCACTCAGCTCTGGAAATTTATTTGCAAACATAATAGGAACAGTTAATAGTGTCACTGAGAACTGGACCAAGAGAAGAAGGGAGATATACAGCTGTTGCTTGAGGGATTTTCAGATGCTGTGTTATAAACTATTTTAGTCCCCGGTTTAATAGCCTAAAACTAGTATTAATAAATCTTTCCTAATGAAAGCTGACAATACTGGATTTTTCCACAGCAACTAGAGTTGTAAGTTTATGCAAAAAAGTGTGAAGCGTTGACTTCTCACTAAAGAACAAATACCTGTCAATTTATTGCTGTTTAAAGGACACATTAACACAGAGAATTTAATGTAAAGGTTGCCCAGAACAAACGCCTTTAAATTTAACTCTTTCCGAGATCAAACATCTTTAAATTAAACAGGGGAAATTGTTACTGAATGCTACAGAATGAATCCAAAGAAAAAGAAGAAATTATATAGTCAGTGGCTTTGGGATCTTCAGCTGGATGCAATGAAAGCATTTCCAAGAATTATATTGGCCTCTAGTGTAATAATAGTAGCATAGACTGCAACTAAAAATCACTTCTATTGCAAAAAGACAGCAGAACTCTCCATATTTCCAAATGCTTGGAAAGTGTTGTGGGGAAAAAAAAATCAAATGTCAAGAAACTCCATCCCAAATCCATCTGACCTCCTCTACTCCAGACACTAAGGCAGACTGGTCAGTCTTAGACACTTCTCTCTCTTTGTGGGCAACTTATTACACTTACACTCAAAGAAACTATATTTATAAACAACTCTGTGATCTGATCTTTAGATATATGAGGGCTCCCTTTGAAACAAGGGAAAAAGCAGACCCAAGTACGTGTCTCTGTGCTCTGACTCCAAATACAACAGACTTCAAAAACAGGGACCATGCCACAGATCTAGGAGTAAAATACATGGGGAGAAAGCAAACAAACACCCATTTTAGTCAAATACCAAGTCAAAAACACTTCAGAGTCAATGCTGGAGGAGGAGCTCCCGGTGCAGCACTCTCCTCCAGCTGCCTGGGAGAGGGCAGTTGCTGGAGCAGCAGAGATGGCAGAGCAGGCAGCAGGTGCTTCTTCCCTGTTTGCTCCAGGAACACAGCACTGCATGGTTGGGGGATTAAGCTGTTGGCACTCTGTGCCCATTGCTGCCTTGGCATGTCTGCATTTTTGCCCCTGGAGTGGCTCACAAACACTAAAATGCCACATTTGCATTTCAGAGGTGGATTTGCCACCTGGATGATCCCTGATTTCTGAACCCTATAAGTCTGTCTGACCTGAGAATTAAACAAGCTGCAGCTGGTCATGTGCCTTGCAGCTCAGTGAGTGGATGTGCCTCCGGGAACAGTACTTTCCAGTTCATGGTTTGTCCCAGAGAGAGGCAATCACTACTATACTGATAAGGTGTAAGTTGTAACACAAGCCTGTTTGTTGCAGGACTTCACCATGACACTTTATCTGAGGCACTACTGGAAAGATGAGAGGCTGTCCTTCCCCAGCACCAACAACCAAAGCATGACCTTTGATGGCAGACTGGTGAAGAAGATCTGGGTCCCCGACATGTTCTTTGTCCACTCGAAGCGTTCCTTCATCCATGACACCACCACAGACAATGTCATGCTGCGGGTCCAGCCAGATGGGAAGGTACTTTATAGCCTCAGGTAAAGCTGCATTCAGTCAATGCAAACCATTAGTGGAGTGAGAGAGTGGTTTAATTGATTCCTGTATTGTGGTTTCGCATGACTTCATACAACAAAAAAGCATAGAAAAGAACGAATGTGCTGATTATCCACAGACATCTGAGTCCCTGCCTGAGTTCATTTAAGTGCCTGTTACAGGAAGATTTTTGTGCCAAATTCTGTGTCAATGTCACTGGTTCCCCCTCTGTCTCTTTGCCTTGTATGAATAGTTAGCCCATTTTCCTCTTGGGAAGCTGCAGTCACACATGACAGTCTCTTGGAGCAGCTCCAGCGTCCAGTGGGCTGCAATCCCCTCAGGGCACTGCTGCAGGGGCAGGGCACAATCTAAGTAAAAGGGCAATGTCTGGTAACAAAGACAAGTCCAGGGCAGCTATAGTTATCTACTTCACTATACGACAACCCTCTGTGCCAAGCAAAATGTGCAATTTCTATTCTTATCGGCAATTATGAAGAAGTATAAATTGTACCAAGCGCAACTTAAGCTTTATGATACACAACAAAACAGCGGTAACAACCCTCAGCACATGAAGTGACAAGCTTCAGAGCAAGGGTATATAGCTCCTGCCATCTCACATGTATGGCTAGAGCAACCCAAGCACTTGACTTTGGCGCTTCCTGCTTTTTCTCACTTTTCATGTGAAATGCATGAAAGTTTCTTGAAGGGGATATTTTTTGTAAACGTTGTTTTGTCCTCTGGTTAAAGGGGTGGTCCCAAGCCTGGCTTTCTCCCTTATTTTCCAACTGGTTGATCAGCTGATGTAAGTCTGAATATTATTAAACCAGAATTTTTTTCTTTTTAGTAAGTAACACTTTCATACTTGGAGATGCTAAGTAAGGAGCATCTGTGTCGTGATTTAACACCAGCTGGCAACTGAGCCCCACGTAGCTGCTGGCTCACTCCCTCCCAGTGGGATAGAGAAGAGAATTGAAATGGCAAAATTAAAAATCCCTTGTGGGTTGAGAGAAAGGCAGTTTAATAGGTAAAGCAAAAGCCACACACACAGGGAAAACAAAACAAAGAATTCATTTACCACTTCCAGTGGGCAGGCAGGTGCTCAGCCATCCCCAAGAAAGCAGGGCTCCATCATACATAACAGTGACTGGGGAAGACAAATGTCATCACTACAAACTTCCACCCCTTCCTTCTTCTTTCCCCCACTTTCTATACTGGGCATGATGCCATATGTTGTGGAATGTCCTTTTCCTCAGTTGGGGTCAGCTGTCCTGGCTGAGTCCCCTCCCAACTCCCTGTACAGCCCCAGCCACCTTGCTGGTGATGTGGGGTGAGAAGCAGAAAAGGCCTTGATGCCCAGCAACAACAAAAAACATCCCTGTATTATCAACACTCTTTTCAACAAAAATCCAGAACCCATCCCCTCACCAGCTACTGTGAAAAAAATCAACTCTATCCAAGACAAATCCAGCATGACCTGTCTATCTCCCAAAGAAACTAAAATCTGTGCTTCTGCTTTTCTTGGCTGCAGCTCCATCCAGCTAGGAAACAAGTATTGCCAAATGACCCATAAAAACATACTAGGGAGGAAATCATTGTATAATATTCTGATGCAAAAATGTTGGTATCACCTCCACAGCAATGAAATAATAATAATGTCCAGTCTTCACGAACGCAGATTTGGGCAGGGCTCTCCCCACATGGCTGTGCCCTTCCAGCCTGCGCAGTGGATTTTTTAGGTGAGGCACAGCATGCACAGAACTGGCCCCACCCTTTAAGTCCTGAGGTCCATTTGCCACGGCCGAGCGAGCTTGGACAGTGACAGTGAAGTCCTCGGGACTGTCACAGCACCCGGTACTAACCGGGGCTGACCCTGCTGAGCATCCGAGATGTGATGGGATGGGATGGCAGGGAGGCATTGAACTGCCAGGGGACGGTCCCCACTGAGACTCAAACTCGTGACCTTGGGATTCGGAGACCGGAATGCTCTCCACTACACCACGGGACCGCCCCAATGAAATAATAATATACCTGATAAATAAACAAAGCATCAGATGATAGGTATTCTGAAGGACAAAAAGAAGGAAAATCTGAGTGATAGGAAGAATATATCAGCAAGTTTCATAAATTATCCAGTGATAAAGTTGCAGAAGACACTGCTTGTGAAAACTGTGGAGGTCTTTAGGGAATGTTAGTAGTGGCAGAGGTGGATCTGAGCATGCCACGAGGAAGAGATCAACTTCTCAGCCTGCTGAGGTGTTTTATGATTCTATGAAAGTAAATCAAGCAAAGAAGTTCTTGATTTCCTAGAGGGCACCAGTTTGACAAGAATTCTTTTGTTCTTTCATATTTTTATCTTACTGCTCATTGGAATTAACAGGCTAAACAGTGTCACCTTCCTATTATCAAAGCTTTTTCTTCACTCAGCATATTAGACAAGGTTCAGATGTGGCTTAGCCTTTTGCAAAGTTTGCTCAGGTCATTAGTACTATAAAAAAGGACAATAATATGACATAATGTTCAGCTGTAGCATGCATGCCTGTATACTCTTTAATGTAGCTGCAATACCAATCATCTATGTTGCAAGCACTCATGGTTATCTAAAGAAAACGGGAACAGAAGAACATCCAGCTACTCAGATCCTGCCATGCACAGTCTTGTGCTTAAACAATTGCCCTGAACAAAATGGTCATGGACACCTTCTATAGCAAACTGGCAGAGTTTCAGTGTTTTATTCAGCAGTGACTGCAGGCTGCAGTGCTTTGTGAATGCTGGGGAAGTACAAAGGCTGATCTCTCCTTAGGAGCAAACAGGTCATACTGCCTGTCTGCCTTTGCTGAATGCCTTTGCCTGGAGATTACATTTTTCCTTGGTGCCTGCCTTTTTAAGGTTGTTTGCCAGACTTCATTTTCTCTTTTCTTGGATACCACTGTAGACCTCCCTAGCACCTAAACAATCAATCTGAGCCACACAATGCAGAAGGACTACTAACATAAGGGACTGCACTGTGTTTTTATCATTATGTGACAGATGTCTGTCTTCCATTAGTCCTCCTATAACTCATTAATTCTATCCCCATTATGAATTATCCTTTTTAAAAAATTTACTTACCTAGAGTTCAAGCCAGTCGAGTTAAGATTTATGGATGCTTACAGTTCAAGCACAAAATTATGCTATGAAAAATGAGATAATTAGACCATAGCGAGACCAGAGCTTTTGACTGATGGGGCAGAGCATTTCGGTGGTCACTGTTGCGTATCACCTCCAGCCTTAACTCGAGGCACTGCCTGTGCCCTCTGGTGGCTGATACCCACTTGTGATCGCTGAGTTTTCACTGAGCAGCTGGAAATTCACCGTGTGTGGAGAAAATTACCTAGATCCCTCATGGCACTAGGATGGCTTTGATAAATGGAAATTATTTTATTGTTAAAAGCATCTGTTGAAAGGACAGATGTCTGCAGAGATATGTCTGCTGCTTGTCAAGGGGAAAAGTGTCCTCTCTGCCCTTTCCCATTTTCTTCTCCAAAGTTTTTGTCATCTAGTAGCAATTTGCAATGGCCTAACTTTCTAGTAATTTTTTCTAACGCTACTTTGCTGAGAGGAAGAAATGGCTTTAACTAAAGTGAAATGGCTTTAGCTGAACGGAAAGTATTTATTTTCAGTTGACTGGTATTGGCTGTAATTGTTTAATAAAAGACCAGACTCACAGCTTTACTATTTTTCAGTCATATAAGAGGACAAGTTTTTAATGAAGTGATTTTTGTTATTCCTAGAGTAACAGTCACGGCAATGTGCAACATGGATTTTAGTCGCTTTCCCCTGGACACACAGACATGTTCCCTGGAGATTGAAAGCTGTAAGTAAAGTGGAGATGGTGGGGAGCTGAGGGCTGCACCCAATGGGCACCCAAACTGCATTTAATTATACCAATAATTATTTATACCAATAATTAAAGCGCTGCTACATTCACGGGAGTCCTAACCAAAGCCAACAGACTTCAGCACTAAGAAAAACTCCATGCACATATTTTTTCACTAGAACTATATGGTGTTTGCAACAACACAGCTGTGAGCACTGTGTTGCCAGTGTCCCTGAGTGCCAGCCAAGCTGCCCCACTGCCACCCCACCCTGTGAGGACCTGGGTCACTTGCCTGCAGGTCAGCAGCCTCCACCAGCACCCGCTAGCCCGGATGCCCTCAAACACGGAGATAAATGGTCCTACACGCGCACCATCTGCTCATCCATGGTACAGAAACCATGGCGGGGCAGAGGCATTAATCACCTTCCTCTTGCATTTCTTACTCCTATTTGAGATAAACCCAGCTTATACCCTTTGTCCCAGGTGCGAGGCACATATGAATGGGTTAGATTTCATACAGCAACACTTTAAACTTTTGGCTTCTTACAAGTTATTTTTTTCTCCTTCTTAAGCTTGCAATAAGAGATTTTCATCTTAATTTGGTTTTAATGCATTTACATGTGATTCTTTTTCTCTCTGTCTGCAAAGAGCTGCTACTAAACCAGTCTGAAAGGATTAGCATTACTATTATTTCCACATTAAAAAAACAAGACCTGTAATGCTCATGTGTGCATCATAGGTAGAAAGTTTACCCAAGTGTTTTCCCTCCTGCATGCCTCAGACCACTGACAGACTGTTCCTCCCATTACCCTCAAGCAGACACCTTCCTCTGAGTCTCCTTTTCTTTGTTTCTGATTTTAAGAGGTTTATAAGGGATAATTTTTTAGGTTCTGATGCAGTGGGTTACCTGACACACACAACATGTGTGTGAAATTTTGATTAGAGAAACAGAAGGCTTTACAAAACGTACCAGGCATCAGGCCTGAGGACTCTGACAATGAGCTAATCCATTCCTTGCCACAACCATACCCACCACCTAGGTGGGTGGCATTTTGGGCATTTGAGCCTTTCAGCCAGGACCTCTCAGGTAACCGGGAGGGCTGTGAGGGCACACCCTTGGATGTGGGGGTGGGAGCAGCTGTTCAGTGCACTACACTGAGGTTTGCTCTGCTCCCCTAGATGCCTACACTGAAGATGACCTTATGCTCTACTGGAAGAATGGGAATGATTCCCTAAAAACAGATGAGAGGATATCACTGTCCCAGTTCCTGATTCAGGAGTTTCACACCACCACGAAGCTTGCTTTTTACAGCAGCACAGGTGGGTACTAGAGTGCCTGCCAGAGAGTAGGCTGGGGGAAGAAGGGGTGAAAACTGTCTCTCTTGACCTTGGTCTTGGAGGATTGTTCTTTGTGAGTTCTCTCTGTGGACCATCAGACCTGCCTGTCTTCTATGTTAGGGTGGCTGTCCCTGCCACAGACTTCCATCTTGACAGTTATGCTGTCTGGAAAGACAATCCCTCTTCCAGATCACACCAAGCCTTAACATTAATTAAACTCTCAAATTACACAGGCTATATTTTCTTAAATATATCATCCTGTGAGATGCCTTGACTTTGATAGTTGGTTCAGTAAGGAGTGTTTTCTGTAAATTGCAATGATCTCTGGTCATGACTGTATTTTTGTGAAAGAAAATGAGGCACTTTTATCCTCATGCAACATCTGAAGGTAGTTTGGTGTAACTTCTCTTTTTCTTCTCTCTGTCATACAGGGTGGTACAATCGCCTCTATATAAACTTCACTTTACGTCGACACATCTTCTTCTTCTTGCTCCAAACCTACTTCCCTGCCACTCTCATGGTCATGTTGTCCTGGGTGTCCTTCTGGATCGATCGCCGAGCAGTTCCTGCCAGAGTACCGTTAGGTAAGAACAACCTTGGAGTCAGCAGACCTAAGACACAATGGCTGCAACCACAGCCTTGCCCACCAAAATTAAAACCCCAGTGCTAGGCACTGCCTTCATGTTGTCTTGTGGCATGGAAATCAGCTGTGCCACACACGTCTCCCAGGGACAGGGCACGTGTCCCCCCATGAGCAGGGGACTGCCCATGCTGCAAACTCTCCATCTGCCCTCTGATGCCAAGGGAATCACCTTCCCTATTCCCACAAGCACTGGAGGCACACGGTACAAATCAGAGAGCAAACGTCCCACTCTGATTTTATTGCTGTGAACAGAGACAGAGCACATATAGACCTGAGGTGTCAGTAACCTTCAGAGACTTCAGTGAATAAGAAGGTAAAAATCAGCCTCAGCAGCCCTGACAAAATATCAGTTTACTGAGTTTTGCTAGAGGAAGGAGGGTGGAGGTAACAGAGCCAGCTGGGCTGTGCCATTTAACTTGTTAAATGAGTTTGCACTGCAATGTGAGGGATTCAGCCTCCCCTTCTGCAGCATCTTTCAGACAGATGAAGCCATATGTCAGAGAAGTCATCATAGAAGCAGAACTATGATATGGACAGAAATCTTCTAAAGTGGGTGCTTTGCCCTTAGCAAAGTGCTGTTTGTGTTTTTGCAGATTCTCAGCTCAAGCTTGCTTCCTCTTACTCCAGATAACATGCCTCAGGATTTTATTGATTCTTAAAATAATATTCCTCAATGGAGGGGACATAAAGAGACATAACAGATACGGCAATGAGGCAACTGTCCAGGTCTGAATTTAGAAACAGCCTTAAGGCATTAAAAGGAGTTTAAATGTTTGGGCCATGGCCTTTCAGAAGACGTAGGCACTGCCTTAGCAGCATTTTTAGCACATAGATAGCTCCTGTGAAATCAGTCATTCATGCTTGTATACATTATTTCAACTTTCAAAGTGATCACTAACGTGACATAATTAGCCCCTGAAATAAGAGGGCCACAGGGAGCCTCCCTGAGAGTGAGGATAACACTGAACTACAGGGGCTCCTGTCTCTGCTGATGTGCCCATTGTGCTCATCTATGGGGTAACATGGGGCAGCATTGCCCTGCGGAGCCCCATTGTTCTTTACTTTTGCTCCAGTGAGGGCACAGACCAGGTGTGAGATTTGGCTGGTGACTTCTGTGACTTCCCATGAAGCAGGACCACTCAGGAAAAGTCCAACATATGGAAAACACAGTGGAAACTGGTAGAAGCAGCAGCTTTGCTTGTGTCCATGCTGTGGAGGAGTAGAACTAGAAGTGGAGATATTTAGAAGTGGAGAGTCATAGTTGAGTTGGAAGGCACCTGTAATCCGTGTACTTGTACCACTCTAGGGACTGTCCTGAACCTGGAGTGGTGTGAAGCCAGCATGGGGTCAAAGTGCTGCCGCCTGGCCAAGGGGTGGGAGGCTGGTGGTGTGGTGAGGAACCAGGCTAGCAGCACCCTGAGTCCAGAATCAGAGCTGTGCTCAGCAAAAAGACAAGAAATCCCCCAATTAGAACTATCAGGGCTGCCTGGACCCTCCTCAACCAGTGAAACCCGTCGCTCAACTGTGTAAAACAATACAGCAAGGTAAATTCAGATATCAAGAAATTTTAACAACTGTATTTATGACGAAGAGTCTGGTTTCAGAATGGTCTCTCTTCTGGTGTGTTCCCAGGGATAACCACCGTGCTGACCATGTCCACAATCATCACTGGGGTGAATGCTTCCATGCCTCGTGTTTCCTACATCAAAGCTGTGGACATTTACCTGTGGGTCAGCTTTGTGTTCGTCTTTCTCTCAGTGCTGGAATATGCAGCTGTGAATTACCTGACAACGGTGCAGGAACGTAAGGAGAGAAAACTGCGGGACAAGGTGAGGTTTTCTATCTCCAGTGCAGTTTTCTGAGTGGGAAAAGGTGTGACAGAAGTCTTGAAATGTTCAAAACTTCACAACTACAGTGTGCTGCTTTCAGCTGCCAGGGGAGAAGGCAGTGCCTGTAAAGACATCAGCAGCAAGTCATTGCAGGTTATAAAGATTTGCCACAGAAAACCCATACCCACGTTCTCTGTTCTTTTGTTGGACTCTAATGATGCTAACTCCCTCTACATATAGCCCTTCAGTGCCTGTATAAATAGGATAGGTTTGGGGATTTTACCTTTCAATACTTTTTTATACTGAAGATCCAAACCTGTGAATAGAATCAGTTGGATACTGCATTTTGAGTTTCAGATAACTTGGCAGATATCCCCCACCTTTCTCCATGCACAGTCTAAACTTACACAGTGGTTCCAATTTCCTCTTTTTCCCCAAGTTACATTAAATTTTAACCACCTAACATTTCAGCCTAAGATCTTCTCTTCAAATGGGGCAAGCCTCATATATTCCTTCTTGTGGTTTCCCTCTGTCCTTCTTCTCTGATCTTCTCAGCTTCAAAGTAGAGGTCCAACCTTTATTTACACCCTGAAAACTTGTGCCTAAGCCAAATAAGCTTTCCCACATATAGTCCTGCTCTCTCCCTGACTGCACCTGCGTCTTGCAGATGGGAAAATGGAGATGGAGAAAGATGCTGTCCAGCTCCACCCTCTTGTTCTCCCTTTTGTGTCCCAATTGCCTGAATTCTCCAGGCCTTTCCCCTCCTCTGCTTTTGTAAGGAGGAAAGGGATGTCTGTGTACATCTGGACACAACTCAAGCCCCCTCTGCACTTGTTTGTGCCCACAGCCTGCCTGTGCGTGCAGCCTGCCTCAGCCTCGGGCCATGATGATGGACGGCAGCTACAACGATGGGGACGTGAACGAGCTGGGGAACTACATGTCCGAGAATGGAGACAAGCAGGACCGAATGATGGTGCAGCTGGCACTGGGAGCTGAGAGGGGCTCGGGCAGGAGGAAAAACCAGAGATACGTCAGCATGCGGATCGACACCCACGCCATCGACAAGTACTCCAGGATAATATTCCCTGGTGCATACATTCTATTTAATTTGATATACTGGTCCATTTTTTCATAAGCATTCATAACATCTGTAGTCACAGAGCATTGTGACATTAAGTGAAAGTACAGTCTCATAGGCTAATGGAAAGAAAATAGAGATTTGTTTTAACTGGAAGATGGACTTTTTCAGGATTTAGTTTTTTTATTAGAGGCAACTCATCTGTGGCATAAATAATTGTGCAACTTTCACACATCAGCAAAATACAGGATATACAATCTAAAATTTTATACTTATTTAAAGTTGTGCTATGTTCCTTCTTGTGCCTCACAGGCCACTGTAAACTATTTTAACAAGTGACTATAATTGCCAGTTGCTTATATATGGTGCATCCTCCATTTTGTGCCCCTGAAATTCTAATTCTCTGAGTACATCTCTCAACTCAGCAGACTTACCACGTTCAAGACCAATAAATACAAGAATATGCAAATACTTGCAGGATGAGGTCAGACATGGCAATGACAAACACAAAATATCCATTACTGGGAAACACTTTGGCAAGGTTACTGATGGCTGCAGCTTGCTTTCACAGCTTAATGGATGCCACAGGAGCAGTACTGCACTGACAGGTCCAACCAGGAATACTTTCAGACTTGTGCTTTGTCTTGGTCATATTTAAAACAAGGGTATGTTTCCAAACTGTTTTGACTAACTTTCTAAAATATGACTTGCAATGCACAATTAATAAGGAATGAACAGAAGCCAGACTGCTGCAATGCTAACTAAATCCTGTGGGAAACAGGAGCTGCCCTTGGATGTGCTTATTTGGGTCACTGGGAGTTTTGCACTTGAGCTTCCTGGGGAAGAAAACAGGTTTCTCTACAAAACGATCCAGTGAAGACAATCATGTGTCTGCAAAAACCCCTCCAAACTACTTCCGGAAAAGCCTCTCTCCTCTGAGGTAGTCTGGGCATTACCAGTCTGTACAGCATGAAAACCTGTTGCAGCCTGTAAAGCCACCAGTAATTGTATTCGCTTATGGGAAAAGCCAAGTTCATCTGTTCTTAGTAAAAGCATAATAGAAAGGTGCTCAACAGCTGACAAAGCAGTAGTAAGGACTTTATATTTGAGTTACTAGAGATACCATGCCAAAAACTCTGGAATTACGTAAAAAAGAGCTTCCACCATAAGACAGCAGCTCAATTGCAGGTGCAGTTTGCACATGATTGCAGAGTTCATTATTCCCTGCACAGCAGATGCTGTTGTCTTTTACAGGTGGAGCTGCTCTGAGCATCAGACCAAAGCAGTTGTGACTCCAAAAGGAGAGTGAATCTTCTCACATGACATCTGCCCTGGCCTGCCTGTTCTGCCACTGCTATTAGGCACGTGACACAGACACTGCAGTTGTTTGAACACAGCTGGTTGTTATTTCATCTCCAATGTAAATAAATGTCATGCAAACATACTCAGCATTTCTTATAACTGCTAAAATTATGACCTGAAAAACTACCTACACTCATCTTGCACTTTTAGCTTGGACTCCATAGGTAAGGCAATAAAATCACAGAGGCGAACAATCACTAAAAGACACACCTACCCATAAGGTTTTACTACTCATTTCTACAGAGTTATTATTTTCCACATACATAAACTACCACAGCTTCATTTTATCAAGCTTTTGTCATATCATATTATTCTCCTGTAAGTTTTTTCAATAGATTAAAATATCCTCCCTTTTTTTTTAAACCATAAACATTTCAATCAAATGAAAGTAGAAGTCACTGGCAAAAGCAGATGAAAGGTTGGCCACCAGGTTTGCCCATCCTACCTTATTCCTTATTCTGACAGCACCTTCCACCACAAATAACTCCAAGATTTCTTGGGCACTACTTTTGCACAGGAATGTATTTAGATTCTCAGTATTGTAAGAACCCATTTATTTCTACAATTTAAGAATAGCATGAACAGGAGTGCCAGATTTTATAGTAAGCTCTTCAGCTTCATAAGAAGCTTAATGTTATGTAGTTTGCTGCAGTACTGTACATTCCTTTATAGACTCATTAATCTCATACTACACACATTATTTGGCATCTGATCAGTATATTAAGAGAGATTTTGAAGATACAAATGGGAGCTGGATTTTGGATTCCCTGACTTTCAGTGGGAACCATATTTCCAACTTACCACGTGATTTTTCAAAATTTTCCTTCCAGCACAACTCCCTAACCAGATTCCCCAACCTCAGTGTTTGGATTTACACTGTTGATTTACTTGTGTTTTACTTGGGAAATTCTAGTGCCTTTTCAGTCTTATATAAATGTGTATATAGATGTATTCTATAAGTACAGGATATGTCATGTACAGTCAGTGTTTGCTATCAACAACTGTACTCATTAAACATATTTACTTACACATTTTTTGGCTTTTAACCTTTCAGTGTACGTTTTTTATATTCAGTCATTAACATTCCTCTCCTTTCCATTTTCACAATAAATCAGGGAGATTTGTTTGCTCTTGTTTATTTCTAGAAACACTCAAAATCACAATAAAACTTCACATTTGTACAGCATCTGATGTTTTCTACCTTGAAAAGAATTACCTCCATGTATGTAAGAACTTTTTGGTCAGGGCCTGATCCAAATACAAAACGTCCTTAAATCTGGGTTTGCTGGTAGGGCTGAAGAGCCCTGGGATTTCACAAGTAGGGCTCTGATAAGAAGCCTGCATTCAAACTCACAATCACCATGATGATTATATTTTGCAAACTAATTCAAACAGATTTCTCAGCAGTTAACCCAAAGCCCATCCTGGGATGATGCAGTTTTTGGAAGCTGAAGTGTATTGGCAGGTCTGTGTGGATCACGGATAGGAACGAGTTCTGTCTGTGAGCATGTCCAGATGAAGAGTTTTGGAGACTGAAACCTGTAGTAGTTTTTAAGGTTGATGGTAATTACTGATAGGATGAAGCAACAAGAAGGAAAACTTCAGTCTGCAACAGATAGAATATTGAGAAGGCATGAAGTATGAGATGATTTCTTTCCCAGGAAAAAGAAAATTCTCATAGTAATCAAATAATTGAATATCTTTCTTTTTGCAGGCTGCATGACCGAGCAAGTGATTTATTACAAAACAGATCCAAATTCCCTGCAAGTCCTGATGAGCAAGTAGAAACTCCTGGGACTCTCCTCTCCTGTACTTGCTCATGTGGCAGTGTGGTATTTGATAGAGCACTGAGGATGTAGAAAAAAAAATTATGAGACCACCTGTACTGCATGTTCCACACTAGTTTAGTGGCAATACAACACATGAGGCCAATCAGACGCTCAAACAAATCTGTGAGAGCTGAACTGCAGAATACAAAGCATATTCCAGTCTCCAAGAACCAAAAGTATACAGAAATGTGAAACTATGGAAAATTACAACTTCTGGTAAAATTTTTAAAGAAACAAGACTCCAGTACTTTAATTATGATGAACATGCACCACAGCTGTGTGCTTTTATCCTGCAATAGCTTCCTGAGAAGTCAGGAAGAGATGAGCCTTATATCTGCCAGGTAACTGAGTCTAAACAGTGGAAAAGGTATCTGTATGGGGCAGCCAGGAGCTCAGGGGTGCTATCCACTTGGCTGACCAAAAGGATATAGTGACCAAGATGCAGCTCACAGAAAAACATACAGCCATCCCGGCTTCAGGCTGTAGGGAGTGCCTAAGCATTTCCCTGGATCATAGCAGAGATAGTAGTTGCTACTGGGATTGTTCAACCTGTAGAAGGCTTTGGGTGAACCAAGTGCAGCCTTCCAGTGCCTAAAGGCAGCCTACAAGAAAGATGGGAGAGGGCCTTGCCACAAGGGCCTGTAACAGGACAATGGGGAATGGCTTCAAACTGAAAGAGGGTATGTTTAAATTGGATATCAGGATGGAATTCTTCACTGTGAGGATGATGAGTCACTGGCACAGGTTGTCCAGAGAAGCTGTTGATGCCCCATTCCTGGAAGCTGGATGGAGTTCTGAGCAACCTGGTCTAGTGGAAGGTGTCCCTGCCCATAGTAGGGGTTGGAACTAGATGATCTTTAAGGTCCCTTCCAACCCAAACCATGCTGTGATGCTCTGTCACAAACTATAGCACCGTATAAATGGCTGTTAACACTATCCTCAACCATGTAAACTTCATTCGTTCCTATGACTGAACCGTATGGCTTCTCACTGTATTTTTAAATAAGGATATTCAGATGCACTTGTAGCTGAGAGAAATTCTTGATGAGTTTGCCAGATACTTTTGGCTTCCATTAGTGCCTAAAGGAATCTAGACCTGCAGCAGTCTTACCGAACTTTGGCTTAGTGGAGTTTGCGTAAGAACTCTTATACAGGATGCACTTTTGCTCTTTACAGGAACAAAATGTGGGTGGCAGCAGCAGTCAGCCAAACAGGTTGGTAGACAAAGGCTCTGTGGAGGGCTGCTACCTTCAGGGCAAGGAAACTGCAAACCTTGCAGGAGAAAAAGGAAATAATGTAAACTGACTTCCACTTTAAAATAATTTAATTCTAAAAACTTGGCTGTAAATAATAGTCTGTTTTAAAGAATGCTGTTAGCAAGTTATGAGATCATTCAATGAATACTGGTCAGACTTAATTCAACAATGTGTCATGACTCTTTTTCACAAGAACACAATTCTGCTCCCTGTGACTGCCATGGTACAAAGCACTCAAAGCAAGGGAAATTATTACAGAAATAGTATTCACAAGAACATAAAGCTGCTTCCCATGTATTGTCTGAAAAAAGGCTGCTGGGCCTTTCTATACCAGGAACACAGCAGGTTGCAAGTTCTCTCCTTGTTCTTCATAAAAATAAATCCATCACATTGCATGTTTTAATTTTTGTTTTGCTTTAAACCAGCTGTTACCCTTTACACAAGTTCTAGGACAGACATTAAATAAGGAAATACAGTTGCTTGGTGGGCTGGCAGAGGCTTTAAGTTCTTCATAACATCTGGACATTATCACCTCACCCCTTACACATCTGTGATTTGCCATCAGCTGTTCAGAATAATTTCAGCCATTACAGTTCATTACCTACACATTTTGATTCATGGCTGAGAATACTATTCCTGACAAATACTGCAATATTTTTAAATTACAAACAACTTGGGGAATACCAGTTAGGGCAACTTAGAAAATGCCATATATTTTCATATATGTGTGATTTATGAGCACAAGTGACTGAAAATCAGTTTTATTCCCACAGGAAATAATTTTCTCTCCTATACAGTATCATTGTGATAGTAAAATCTCAATGTTCTGAGTCTGAGGTTCAGACTTTAGTTCTGAACCTCAAGAATGACTATTCTGAGACATAAACTGGAACTAGGTCACATGGGGAGTTGAGAAAGGAGGCTGAATGAGGATTCAAGGATTCATCAAATGAAGCCAAGATCACTTGATCTAGTGTGGGTGATAATTCCACTTCAAACTGGAGGCTGGACCAGGTCTAGCCTAACAGGTATCCTACAGAGAGCCGTCCCAAGCACTGTTTCTATTATTCTATCAATTCTAACATGTTTTAACAGTTAAAACATCTCAAGGATTATAAACACTATCATTAAATGTTGTATTTGAAAAGCCTTAACCCTCACAAAGGCAGACCAAAATGGAACTCTTACAATCCCTCACTCTTACATAATCACAGCAAAAAATCAAACATGCTATTCAAATGAAGTCATGCAGCATCCCGATATTAAGTGAAGAACAAAAGAATTCAATCACAGTTAAATTGCTTTATTAATACCAACTAATCTTTAATCAGTACTTCAATTCCATTTTAATTCCAGCAATGATTACAACAAAATGAAGATATGCTTTTAGTGCAGAAAAGTTTAATTAACTGATCATGGACATGATGCAACCAGGAAGTCTGGACAAAGAGAACTGAGAGGGCTGTAATGCATGTTGGCCTGTAGGAAATACAACATGTAGAACGCATTGCTATCGCTGGGATCCCACCACTCCATCCTAAAAACTGGAAAGAAACATGCCAAGCAGTTCATGGTGGAGGAAATGAAAAACAACATATGCTAAGGAAATTCATGAGTTAGTTTGTTATCCCAGTAGATCTTAATGAATTGCAATTGTGTCTGAGTACTGGCAACACAGACTGTAAATTAAAAGTTAAGGACAAAGTTCCTTTGACAAACCTTTGAACAAATTCCAGTTGGATTTATTCTCCAACTTACTATCCTGGACATACTTACAGCTCACAGTCCAACCCTCATCTGTTTCATGCATTCATCTGTCAAAACTGCCTGCTAATGAAAGCAAGGATACTGTGTAAAATTAGAAATTGAACACAGAAATTAATAAACTATAAATTCTGAACAGAATTTAGACTTCACCATTTGGAGACTGGTTCTGTTTAAAAAAAATCTGGAATTATTTTGTGCACTCTGACTTCCTGGGGAATACAGTTTGCCTGCTTCCTTTTCCAAATCTTACTGTAATACCTATGCTTAGGAAAACATTAACCAGTAAGCTGCTTTCTCACTCTGTCTGTCCACTGGCTCCATTTTCCAGTGATTCATGAGAGCTTTTAAAAGTGAATTAAAAAAAATCCTAACTTGTTTGGGCACACAGAACACCACTTAGATAAAATTTGCAATATTACTATCTCTGGGAAATAACAAGGATTGAACAGACTAACCACACAACACACACAGAGGACAACTGGCAAGACTTAACAGATCTGCTGCTTGGGATATGGGAACAAAGACGCTTAAGCAGCCAGTTACTGCACCAGCAATCCTCAGCACAAGCTTCCCTGAGATTACTAGAGGGGTTTGCACACAACCAGTTTTAGGTGACCTTCATTTCCTGCTTCGTGGCACCAAACTTCTATGTTTGTGAAAAAAGTTTCTGCTGGTTTAGCTAAATTAATACACATCCTTCAGATCAGTTAAGGTAGTACAACACCTTGTGTGAACACTTGTATTGCCTTAGAGCAGAACTTTTCCTGCAGTAGTTTAGATGTGTTCATTTAAACAAGCAAACAGGTTGCTTTCCAATTTTGTGTTCCTGACTTCTCCATGACACCTCCAAACTTTATTAAGAGGAAGATCAATGTATTTCAGGACAATCAAGCTTCACAGATGGCACTTCCATACAAACAGTTCTCTTCCATTGCTAGAAGCTACACTACTGTCATAACCTGACATGTTTCCAAACAGAGCCCCTTCTCTCCACTGAAACCAGCTCAGGTTTTAAGTCTCCATCTTATCCAAAAAAAAGTGACTGACGAGAGAGAAATGCTCCATAGATCAGATTCCGCCTATGATCACTGAATGAACTGTGCTTATTTTAGAACAAACACTGCCATATTTCCCCTGTAAGGAGTATTACTTTAGCAATACACAGAAAATCACTAACAAAGGATCTAAACACTGTAATTTATTCAACACAGCAAATTGAAGACAACATATTTGAGATCTCTGTAAGAAATTCATCACCATATTGAACATAAACATTAATGCTAGATGAAATTGCACATTTTTGAAAGCAATACTTTCCTAAAGTAAAAAAAAAACAAACAACAAAACATTAAAATCAACATTTCTTCAGCTATGTATTTATCCAGCCCCCACTGGGATTTAAGTACAGCATCTCCATTAAGTCAATCCTACTGAGAGAGGTTTAATGAAGTTTAGTGTGATGCACATGGTCCTACACCAACACCAGACTCTTTTTTAGGTTCTGCTGGATTTATTTGCCCCTCCTCTTTTAGCTTCACTTCTCTAAAGTCTTTCCTGACTTCTTCTAACAGACCTGGCTTGAAAATGACATCCAGTGCTGTCATTGCCAAAGCTTTTGCTGTGCGCAGAGCATAGAACTGAGCAGTCTGTGACCCTGCCGGAAACAAAGCAAGAGGAATTTCCGATTAGATTGCTAATATTAAACCACTATCTTACTGCATAAGGCATATTCTATCAAATAAGATCTTTAAGTTTCAATTGCAAGAACAGGTTCTTAAAAATCTATTTGCATGAAGTATATGCCCACTTTCTCATGCTTTGAGACAATTTTTCACATGTAAGTACTTAATTTTCTGTTACTGATATAAACAACTAAGATTGAGAACAAGAAAATGAGAATTCGCATTTTGCTTTCTAGAAAATGTGGAGTTTTATCCAGCTAGTGCTGTTATGTTTCCAAAGCACTGTGCTTCAGGAGTAAAAATTATATTTTATGGTTCATGCTAAGAAACTCTTTGATTATGCTGCTTATTATGGTTTATTTAGGATCATTAGGGATAATCCCCCTAATTTCTTGTGTCTAGATAGTATACCAACTCAGGCTTTCGTATGAGAAGTGGTCATCCCTTCCATACACATAAATATACAGAAATTCTACATTTGCCACCTTTTTCTGCAACTCTACTTACGATGAAGTTAATAATTTTCAGGGTCCATGTTCAGCTCAGATCCCATCTGAGGGCAGGATGTTTTTTTTTTGACAAAAGCAACCCTGTTTACATAAGGTATTCACATGCTGACAATTTCAGATTAGTGCTCACATTTTTAAACATTTACTACACAGTAGCTTTGAATACCATAGAAACATGTGAAAGCTTTAATTCTCTGTAATTTGAAATATTCCCCATTTCTAGATCTGCAGCAGTGAAGAGTCAGCAAGAACTCTCTACAATGCATAAGGGTTCCAAATATAAACCTTCACCCCTTTTCCCTTCCACTCACCTGCAGCTTCTGTGTACTGCTCGGTATGATTCAAGGCATCAGAGCCAATATAAAAATAAGGATGAAGACCAGGGACCACAAATGTCACATTTCCAAAGTCTGTGGAACCTAGAAGCAGCATAGAAATTTTCTTAATGAACAAGTGTTGGACAGTTTTCAATGCTGTAAGAAAATGCCTGAAAGACATTATCTTCAGCTTGTATCTAAAACGGAGTATCTTTTGCCCCAAACAGTAAAATAAAAGCATTTCTAATGAGTCATTATCCATATAAATACCTCCCATCACCAACTAACACGCTTTTCCTAACTAGCCATCTCCAGATGCTGCTCTCCATGTGCTTCTGATCAACGATCAGTTACCAGACTGCAAGAAGATTTACCAGCAATGTTCCTATTCCCTCACTGTTAAATGTTTTATCAAACATCTCCCGATAGTAAGCTGTTAATTCAGAACCAATGAGAGCTGCAAACCTTGACATTTCTGGCAGTTCAGCTATTTTCTGATTATAGCCCTTACAACTAGACCCAAAAATTCCTGCTTCTCACCAATATGCAAATATTCAGCATTAGATAGCAGACTCCGAAGTAGGAACAATCTGTCTTGAGGACAACTATTTTTTCTGCCATGCCCTTTGATTATTTCCAGTTACGGAAATCTTAACAGCCCAAGAACTCTTGAAATAAAATCAGAACTAAATTCCAGACAAAATGATAGTGCTTTGTAGATACAAAAAAACCCCTGATAACAATGCTGCAGATTTTAATGATGATTCTTTCATGCCTGACTAGCACTTTCAGTGTGTTATCTAGTGACAGTATCTATCTCACAGCACTGCTTTACAATCCCAAAGTAGTAGATACCTCATAGTAAGTCATCCAAGAATCTACAATGACATCCCAAGTGCCCTTTTTTTTACACCCAAACAAGCAACCCACTCATTATTTGTTAAAATGACATTTTGAAGCCGGAGAAAACAACATACTAGTTACTGTGATACACAGATACCAGAAGAAGTCGTAGCAGGGAAAAATGGGAATGACCAACTAAGATCTTAATTAACTTTTTTCAGGCCAGAAATGCAAGAATTTGTTTCTTTAGCAATGGTGTATAAAATGACTATTACAAAGGTTTGCATAAGGTAGCCTCCCTATCATGATACTTTATGGACAGAAGACACTGCTAGTGCCTTAAGATTTAATAATGAAATGACTGAAGAATATAGTAGATTTTACTTGGAAGCATATAGTGATTAGGAGTGAGTCCACATAGCCTACATGGTGAGGACAAGAGTTTGCTATTCACCCTGCTTACAGACAAGAAGGAGCAAGACTTGTCCAAAAACATCTTTTCCCATAAATTCACTACGCATTTGAAGAAAATTCAACTCTTGGCACAAGCGTAAGTTATTTTTATTTCCAGTACTCTACACTATTGATTCATTCTTTGGTCTACATGGACAGACAAACTAAAAGTCCGAAAGTTCTACATACTCCAGACTAAACCAAGAGTTCTAGACTTGCCTTACTAAGTTTTAATACACAAACTTCTGGAAAAACTGTGCTCCCTTTTGCCTGCTCTCACTTAGCAAATGAAACATAAGAAATTTCAGTGCACCACAGTTCCCAGTCATGTAATTCCACTGAGATTTATACCCATATCAAATCTCCTAGCAGTTAACAAGTTATTTTTGCTGAATAAAAGGGATTTAAACGGGGTATGTTTTAGTAATATGGAGAGCCAAAATCCAGGAAACTTTTAATAAAAATATGATAGTCAAATTTTCCCCTCTGCCAGAAAGATGTTAGTTACACCCTTTAGCAGCAATAACCTAGACATATGTTTAGAACATCAAGTGTTCCAATGGTTTCCATATAACCACCTGAAATTGTACGCTTGCCAAACATACAGATCGGGATTCCTTCTAAAAGCATAAATAATTGCAGTTATCAATGTAATGGACAGAACTCTGCACTATCTTCAATAGAGAGGTACTGGAGATCCAGCCTCTCAAAAATATATCCTGAAGTTGATACTGAAGCCTCTTCAAGTCACTGAGTAATTAATAGAAGGCAGTATTACCACAAACATGAATGGAGGCGAGTCTCATGCACCAGAATCCAATGAACACCATGAATGCTAAAAACACCAGAATAACTCATCACAAGTGTGGGTCCCTCAACCCGGCGTGCTCAGTTAAGCCACCTTCTTTGGGAGGTTATCGATACCCCATAGTAAAGCTGCCCTACCACCGGCAGGAGGAGAGGCAGGCCATGGCACCTGGTCCAAGCTAACTCAGTGCCATGGTATCGATGTCACCCTGGCTGTGTGCCAAACCAGCGGAGGGGGCACAAGGCACACATGGAGCCGTGTGATTTGAAGTACTAAAGAAACTCTTTGTAACACTTAGCTGCCTAGAGCGATACCTGTGAGCAGACCGATACCAATACCCATGTAGAGGTGGCAGCGAGTTTGCTCATCTGTTTACGACTTTTCTGCTGCACAGACATGGAGAAGCAACTGAGCTATCGTCCTTCCCTTTCAACAGAAGAAACTGACATCCTAAAAGAAAACATTGAAAACCGTATGAAAACTAAACAGAAATAGAGGTCTTGAAAAAGATGACACGAAACACTCAACCCCCCCAAAAAAGGGTAGCATACAAAGTTCCACTCCTACAGTTTGGGATATCGTGCTTTGTTATCACTCCAGAATTCCCCCTGCAAAAATTCAAAGAAGCTGTGGAAAGAAAATTCGGTAAAACCCACTGCAATGTGAGATAAAAACACAATTGCTTGAGCACATTTTGACATTTGACAAGCAATTCAAGGATGGAACAGGCATATGGGGAGCTTTGGTTTAAGCAAGTTAATGGTTAACATTTGGAGTATCATGTAACTTACATGTTACAACTGGGTGTTTGTGTTAAGTTCATTTCTCTGAACCAAAGCAAGATCACTGATATTCATGATCACTCTTAACACAATGGTTTGAAGGAAGCAACAAGCTCATTGCACCACAGTAAACACTCTAAGCAAGCTTCCTCAGCCCCTTTCTTTGGCTAAACAAGCAAAGTAATAAATCTTATTTGTACTACCCTGAAGAAGAAATCTGCCTGTACTTATAATTTGCTTTTAAACACAAACAATGAACCAGTTGAAAAAAAAGAGATGTTCAATTTGGAAGGGAAGTAAGAAACAGCAAAAACAATTCAGAATACCATTGGATATGATGTCTCCCCTGCCCACAAAAAAAAGTTTGGAGAGCTCTGTTCCCAAACACCAACTCTGTCCAAACTCCAAATATAATACAATGTGCATTAACACAGAAAAGTACCACAATCAAACTAATCAGAGCAACTTTTTATAGAAAACAGTATTTTCCTTCTAAGAGAAAAACCTTTAGCATGAGTGGAGTAAAAATGTCCATATATACAGTTATGATCAGCAGTGAAGGCTAAGATTAAGCAGTTAAGATTTGAACAGAGCTCCTGTAGGAATGTTCTGGAAAAAAAAAGATAACGAGAAAAAAGATAATGAGAAATACTCCTACGTGTTCAAGAATTCACATTCCTGTTACAGCTCTGACACCAAAAAAGTTAACTCATTTGAGACATAGTCAAGACCCCAAAGTGAACACCTACTTGAACAGCACCCTTTGGAAAACTAATCTGTTGAACTCATGAACTAAAATGAGAGGCACAGAATTACCTGTTAATGAAAAGATTAAATTAGGGTTAGTGAGAAGCTTAAACTTCCATTTATAAATCTCTCCAAAAACTTTCTCTAAAATATCTGTTTGATTCTAGTAGATTTGATTACATGTAAGCTTGGAAAATATTACTAAACAAGGGTCCTAAAAATGAAGTCTCATCCCCACGCAGAGCAAACCAAGATTCTGTATTTCAAAGCCACAGAATGAGAGATTGTTCATTACACACCTTCATTTCTTAGTAAGACTGTTCTTAGCTCTCCAACCTTTCCCTCAACCAAACTGTTTATTACTTGAAATATTCTCAGAACTATTATCAGAAATTGCTTTTCTTACCTGTTCTCAGCTTCTACAACAAATACACAAACACAGGCCAGAGATACAAACTTTTTAGAGCGCTTCAGCTTTGTCATTTGGCTTTCTCTTCTGACCAAACTGTGTTTAACCCAGCTCTATTCTATTACTTTACATGCCTACGGATTGATCAACCTAAGCTTAAGTTACAACAAAAAATGCAGATGGAGTTACCTGACAAACCATTCAGGACAGCATCTTCTGATATAAATTCTATTCCAAGCTTCTTGCCATTCTCCTTGTAAATTTTCTGCAGGCTCTTATTTGGAAGCACATTGTAGTAATCATTTTCACCACCTTTTATTTCAACCTAGACAAAAAACCCAAATTATTTTAAGTTTTTATTTTTTTTCTCCAAAGTAATGTAAACAATCCAAAGGCCAGAAAAAAATAACTACACATCCATACTTCAAGCTCATGGCAAAAGAGAGATAACTATTAAATTTCTTTCAAAAATACAACATTTTGCCAAATATTACCCTTGATCAAAACACAGCTGGTATTCTGTTCAGCTTGCACTAAGACAGTCAAACCCCAGAAGCAACAATTTCACAGTTTTATCCAAAACCAGGAAACAAACATTTCCTGTAACAGTGTCTAATGAATTCCACCACAGGCACTATTAAACTACACAGAAATCAATTCAGGCTTTTACCAAATTCTATTTTACCTTCGTTTAGAACACCTCCAATAACTACAGCCCCATTCATGACATGACTTCAGGCAGGAGAGAAGTGTGAAACAAATGGAAAAAACTATCAATGTCAAATTTCAAGAGATTTTAACTTTCATTCTGCATAAAGTACACTTTCTGAAACCCTTTTCCAGATAACTGAGGAGGCCAAAGCAAGAAAACAGCATCTGTTGCCTCAAAAATAGCCTACAAAACTGACAAGCTCACATTCACATACACCATACCTATTTGTTGCGATGAGCACATACCTTCTTTTCATAGCTCTATTGGTCATCAGTCAGTAACTACAGACCAGGCAGAACACCCTGCTTGAACCAGCTAGAGGAGACATAACCCCATTTACTAAAAGGAAAAAAAAGGGAACGCCAACAGAAAAATCACTCCATTTCTCAGCTGACTGCTCTATGAGCCTGCTGTTCAATGGGGCAAAGGACCTAATGCCAACAAACATGAGGTAAAAAAAAAAAAAGACAAAAAAACCCAATACCTTTTCTTGTTCCTACCAGAAAGGTTTGCCACCAAGTCTCCCAGGTCTCTGAGCCTAGCAGCTCTGTCTGTAGGATAGAAGCATCATCCACAACAAAACAAAAAAAATTACAGGGCACGTACAAGAAACTGAATGTACATGGGATTGGACAGGATGCATCTGAGAATGCAGACTAAGAGAGAAGCAGAAATGAAATCTGGGAGCTATCATTTTTTAAGAGTCACTGAAACAGAGGAACTCTCCAGCTCACTGAGAAAGAGCTAAAAGTCGCATCCACCTTTAATGGCCAAGAGGAGGATCTTGAAAATTACACACTGGTCAGACTGTCCTATTCTCAAGTTCCCAGAGGGTTTTGTATGGCCAAACTTCACGAACGAAGATTTGGGCAGGGCTCTCCCCACGTGGCTGTGCCCTTCCAGCCTGCACAGTGGATGTTTTAGGTGAGGCACAGCGTGCGCAGAACTGGCCCCACCATTTAAGTCCTAAGGTCCATCTGTCACGGCCGAGCGAGCTTGGACAGTGACAGGGAAGTCCTCGGGACTGTCACAGCACCCGCTACTAACCGGGGCTGACCCTGCTGAGCATCCGAGATGTGACGGGATGGGATGGCAGGGAGGCATTGAACTGCCAGGGGACGGTCCGTACTGAGACTGGAACTCAGGTCCTTGGGATTCAGAGTCCAGAGTGCTCTCCTTTACACCATGGGACCGCCAGCCCCAGAGGGTTTACAGAGAAAGTAAGTCCTCCTAAAACCCACGTCTAGGCTTACAAGTCACAAGGCAATTGTGCATACACTCATGAAAGAGCAGATAGTACAAGACCAAGCTTAGCTTTTCATGACAACGTGTCTGGCTCAGACAACGAGACATGCAAACTCAAGGTGTTAGAGTCAGTGGCCCAAAAATCCACATTGGTGCCTGTTACTTGTAGCACTCATCTGTGACCAATACTGGTGCCATTACTGTTTCAATAATTCTATTATGGATGTAGACAACTCCTGTGAGACCACATTTGGTGCTGGTTTGTTCTGTGCTCCTCCAATCAAGACCGGACCTAGGCCCACAGAAGGCCACCCAAGGTGATTAGGTGGAGAACATGACGTACAAGGACAGGCTGGAAGAACTCAAGTTGTCGAGCCTTCGGAACAGGAGGGCTGCGGGACATCTTACTGCTGTCAGTTGCTGACAGTTATCAGATGGGAACCGTGCAGAGAAGACAGAACCAGACTTCTTGGAGATCAAAGATGTGATGAGAGGCAACAAAGGGAATTCCAATTAAATACAAAAGAATCACAGAATGGTTGATGTTGGAAAGCACCTATGGAGGTCACATGGTGCAATTCCCTCTTCTCATAAGTCCTGTGGGGAGAGGCTGAGGCCATGATCTAGTAAACGGACTGGAGTTGGACCAAGGGTTGGACTTGATCTCATAGGTCTTTTCCAACCCAGTTGATTTTATGATTCTATTCTATGATTCAATCAGGGTCACCTACAGCTGCTTGCCCAGAACCATATCAAAGCAGATTCTGAGTATTTTCAAGGATGGAAACACCACAATTTCTCCAGGTAACCTGTTCCAGTGCTCAGGTCATCACAGCGTAAGTATTCGGAAAACCCTTAATTCACCATGAGGTGGGTAGAGCATTTGCTGAGGGAGGTTGTAGCATTTCAGCCTTGGAAGTACTCTGAAGTCCACAAGGCACTCAGCGATCTGCTCTGAACACAGAATTAGAATAGATGACCTCTGGAGGTCTTCTCAGATTCTGCAGCATTCTATTTATAAACCAAAGCTTTCTTTCAGGACACAAAGCAACAGAAGAGCAAAGATGATCACAGTAATTTAGATTTACTTCAGCTAAACACTGTGTAGACAAATAATCTAAGCCTTGATTTCCTACTCTGGTCTATGTAACAGAAGCACATGACAATGAATATATTCTTACTTTGCATCCTGTGGCCAGTGCTGCAGATTTGAAGCAGTTCTCAACCTTCTCTGTCAGAACAGAAAGCTCTTTGATTGAAGGGGCACGCAAGTAAAACTCTAGTTCAGTGTAAGAAGGAATGATGTTGGGTTTCACACCACCATTTTTTATTACACCTGCAGAAAGGGAAAAGTCATGTTATCAGCATTAAATGCAGCTGCTTGATTTTCAGCCCTGTTGTGAAACTCCTTGGTCAAGAACTAAACCCATAAACAGAAAACAACAAAACACCAGCTGAGCATGAAACACAACGAATGCCAAAAGTACAGTATGTGGACAGTTTCTTCATCATGTCAGATTAAGCAGAACATGGGCATGTTCTTCAGTACAATTTCACTCCATTTCTCTGTTAGACATCTGTTATAAATCCAGAGAAAAGCCAAACTAGCATTTCTAATTAATCCCCTGAAATTCAATACATCAGAGTCCTAAAGAAGTCTGGCTGCCACAAAAAAAATAATTGCTATAAAGGCTAACTTGGATTCCAACTTTTAAACATTTCCTGAACTAGAATGCTTCCAACTTACTTTGTGAGCTTGGAGAAAAACTGAGTAAGTTACATGTCTCAGCAATACTGGAGTAATGTGTGTGTTGCAGTGCACAAAAATTTCATTAGATTCCTCATGCTAATTCTTCCAAAATATTGGAATGTATAAGGCACATAGTTTTATTCAGAGGTACAGTTTGAGTTGAAAGTGCTCCCTCAAGGAAACGTGTGATAATTGTATCTTTTTTAATCACAGCATCAGAGGCATTACCATAAAAGACAATAATACTTGGATATTTCAACAATAAAATGTTATAGATCCCAATTCTACACGAGATTTTAAGGCATTAACAGCTAGTTGCTTTCAACAAGCTGCTTTCCCTGGCCTCCTACCCTCAATTCACGTATGTGGAATAAGATTTGTTCTCTGCAGAACCTGCAAAACTCTCTATCTTAAATGGAAATACTGCCTAAGTTACTGATGTGTGGCACAGAGGCCTGAAGGGACAGCACTACTAACAGGATGCAAATGGACAATGAAACTTTACTTTTGGTGCTGAAAGCCCATTAAGATTGTGACTTCCACCTCAACTAAAACCTTTCCAGTCTCAAATACAGCCAAAAGAAAAACAAAGTGCTGAATTAATCTGTCAGTATTTGTCCACATGAAAAGGAACAGCTCAGATGAGAGGGACAGACATCACAGGAAAGGAACCACTGAGTAAGTAATCATGCAAATTTTCATGACTTATACCATAAGACGCTTTCTCAGAACAAGCAGCTTCACAAGTAAACAATTTACACTTATCTGGTCCAGCACATTTGTAAATGGAACTGGACAGAGTTTGTCTACAGTTAAATTTCAAAGTAACTGCAGTATGGACTGGACAGCATACCTAGATTAAAAGTAGGCTGCCTAAACACTACTAAGTAGCTCCCAGTTTGCCCTTCTGGATTGAAAACTTGAGGATTTTTACAACCTCTTTAATACAACTTTCTGAACAGGAAAAAACCCTACATTCCTGTTTTTCAAGGGGGCAACACTTACTCCATTCATAAGCAGGGAAGAAAGATAAGACTAAAATCTCAGAGGAACTCAAACAGTATTTCAGTACATGAAACATTGGTTAGAAATCCTATACTTCAAACAATGGAAATTATTGCAGCTTTTGTTAGTGGGTTGACACTACTATTTTTAGCATCACTTTATTTAGCCACTGATTATACTGCTAGTCTACAACATAAGATCTCCAACGCACTGTTGTAAACAAAGCATTCCTAAAATTAAATCTCATTCTGTCTGCTTATACTTTCCCAGAAGTATTTTAAATATTTCCAATTTGAAAACCAGGTTTACAACAGCAGTTGTATCAACACAGTAATTTCAGTTTTGCTGACGTTCAGGAAGCATTACCTCTAGGAGGCTTGTTTAGATACTTAGGGGTTTTTGCCAGCATTACCCACATAGCCTTTAGAAACTGTGTAAAAAGCATTATTTAGGGTTTAGGCTCAGATTCAATAGAAAACTTAGGCACTTCCTATCTTAAACCTGCAACACATGCATTTCAGACACCAAAACTCATCACTATGTGCCTTGCTTCCTACAGAGCAGTAGGATGGAGAGACTGTGCCTGATGTCTGAAATTTGGGCATCCTGCACAGCACAACTGCAAACAGCTCCATTTAGAATCAAAAGGATTAGGACTCCATCNGAACTGCCAGGGGACGGTCCCACTGAGACTGGAACTCAGGTCCTTGGGATTCAGAGTCCAGAGTGCTCTCCTTTACACCACGGGACCACCCACACCCCATCCAGACATCCTGGAGAGAAATACACTCTTGAATTATATACAGCACATGCAACCAAAACATATAATGGTTAGCTCAGAACTTCTGGAAGGGTTTTAAGCTCATAAACAAGTATTCCAAATAAACAGCTCTACATTCAGAAGTCCTGTAGAATTGGCAAAGTTTCTTAATTTCAACTTTGAAAAAGCTGTGTTGGGTGAAACCCAGGTTTATAGCTAAAGGGCAGCTTCATCTTAAGTTCTGAAACTTTCTCAGCTGACAGACAAAAATGGATGATGCTGAAGGAGTGCGAGTCAATTTTAGTGCACAATGACCTTTCTAATCCAAAACCTACTACATACTAAATATTAGAAGCCAGTGAACATTCAGTTGACTATAAGCTATAAGTTTGCGCCATGACTTGTTTTTTGTACTTTAGCAAACCAACTTCACTCCAGACCGCTACACCTCTCCAACAAATGCTATCTAACTAGTGGAATGTCTATTAAAAAATTCGATGCAGTAATATTTAATTTTTCAGAAACATTTAATCTTACCCCTTTGCAAAAACACATATATTACGGAACTCAAAGCCATGTCAAAAATAAACTTAGAACTTTTTCCTTCCTTTCTGAGCTGCAAATTCAAGTGCAAAGACTTAAAATTGTCAAGCCCCTACATAAGTACAGGAGTCCTCATTTGAATCTGACCTATGAGCCTATTTTCAGCAGTTAGTTCTGGATGCTGACACACCATTTAAATGAAATGGTGTTATTTCATAATATTTGAAGTGACTATACTAATTTAAGGCACTAATTGCAATACTTTGAAATGTGTGATATTTTAAGTTAGTACTTCAACAGCCTAAACTCTTACTTGTTGGACAGTAGATTTAACGAAGATCTCACCATGAGCTCTCCAGGTCGGTTTCATTTGCTGTCTTAAAACAGACAGATTGTTGTAGGCAAGCACAGCAGCATCTAATGCATTGACTCCTTCCCAGGGATAAGCAGCAGCATGAGAAGCTTTTCCATAGTATTTCACAGTCACACTAGGAAATAAAAGGCATTGCTCATTTTTTTTTCATTCACTGGAAAAAAACCTCTACAATAAAAACACTGTTTTTTTTACCACACAAGTTTATGTTATTTAAGTTTTGTGCAGCAGAACACCAAACAATTTACCTGGTTCCAGACTGCTGAACAGTTAAACTATGTTCAAGTGCAGACAAACACAGAAAGATTTCTAGAAAACCAGTAAAACAGAATGATACCAAGAGCCAGTCAGGCAAGAGAACTACTGGTAACGTTGCATTATATAGTCTTTTCCTGAAGAGTACCTGTTTCACATATTAATGAAAAATTTCTCCAACACTCATTTAATACTGCCTGACTGTTCTGAGACTTAAAGTTACTAACATTTTTCTCAGAGAACAACAAACCCTTTTCTCCAACTCAGAATTAGAAGTTGACTGCCCTAGTTCTTGTCAAATAAAATGTGTACAGTAAGACAGCAAAAGCCCATGAGATCACATATAACCCATGTCTAAGCAACAAAAGTCAAGTTTTAGAAGTGTAGTAAAGGCATGGCCTACTATATAATACACATTATTATGCTACAGCAAGGATGTTCTTTCCCTGCACGCCTCAAGAAAGGTGGTAGAAAGGCTTGAAACAAGGAGGAAATCTAGTGCAAGGTTTATCCTCCAATTTCCTATAAGTCACAAAATAATGCAGCTAAACATACCCAGTAGAGAATTCATGCTTCACTTCATCTGAGAGCCATTTATATTAGCCTTACAAAATAAGTTAATATTTCAGATTAAAAGAAAACTCTTCACACAGAGGAAAATACTAAATGCTGTCAATTATATAAGATCTTAATATTATAAAATACACAAATAGAATTATTTTACCAATAGAAGAGATTTAATCTGTTTGTACTCCATACCTCCTATCTTCAAGCTCAAAGAATTCCCTTCACCCTGGGACATACAACCTGGCTCCTACCCAGCCATGACCAGCCTGATTTGCTTGTCCCTCTGTCTTGCACAAACTCCAGCTTAGCCAGCTACCCTGAACTGCCCCCTCACACTCGGCCCTGTGCCACAGCTGAAAGTTAATACCAGTGACAGCAAAAAGGGTCACAACAGAGTGTATTGCGGCAGCAGGAAACGTCTCCTACTACCACTGCAATCCAAAGGATGCCCTTTTCCATCC
Organism: Sakesphorus luctuosus; assembly: GCA_013396695.1. Classification (NCBI taxonomy): domain Eukaryota; kingdom Metazoa; phylum Chordata; class Aves; order Passeriformes; family Thamnophilidae; genus Sakesphorus; species Sakesphorus luctuosus. Next base: position 28,983 of record VWZD01007350.1, on the reverse strand, counting down.
CCCCTCATACTCCAAGACAACCATACATCCCATTCTCTAGAATTTGAGTTTTATTTAAAACTTACTACCATCGGAATGGGCTGCCCAGAGAGGTGGTGGATTCACCATCCCTGGAGGTTTTTAAACTGAGATTGGACATGGCACTGAGTGCCATGATCTGGTAAATGGACTGGCGTTGGACCAAGGGTTGGACTTGATGATCTCGGAGGTCTTTTCCAACCCAATCGATTCTATCATTAAGAAATCCATGTAAGAAAACTTATCAATTAATATCCCCAGTATTACATTGCAATCCCTCAAGTCAACCCACAAAAATCCCTAGACATTCTGCCAAAAATGGGAAGAAAGCAAAGTACAGCCAAACTTCATGTTGCAGTACTTTTTCCACAAGAAACACGTGTTTCTCATAAAAAAATGAAGTCGTCAGCATTTCTTTTCTCGTACTCCTATTGCTCCATAAATGTCACAGACTCTCAGAAAAACCCAAGAGATTTTGCAGAATAACAATTCTCTAAGCCAGTTTAAGAATATCAGCAGAAGAATGTGGGTCCTGTTTGACCAACAATAAACAGGCCGATTAAGTGAAGGATAAGTGAACAGGAATCAACAAACTTTGGCCGGTATCCACCAGTTATCCCAGTACATTTAATCTTACTTCAGGCACAAGCCAGCTTTCACAGCTGCAGATACAGTAATACCAGCAATTTTGTGATCATCAGTACTTAAATTCTTTGGAAACAACCAACTACAAATTAGCAAAACTCTCTTTGTACCCCTGGTATCTCATAATGATTGAAGAGGAAGCCCCAAACACAGCGGCTATCTCAAAAAATCCAAAGAAACACTACGGTCCCTGAGTAAGGTCCAAGAAAACTGCACCTCATGGTACTGTGTGCAATTCTGGGTGTGCACACCCAGCAACGTGTGTTTCTACAGAAGTGTCTCCATGTACAAATGCCAAGTGCTGTCACTGAACAGCAGGGCTAATCAAATGAAGACAAGCCATAATTTCCAAAGAGTTACATGGCTAGCAGTTGTGCGAGGGCAGGCCTGCTATCTATTTTTACATTGAGGGCAAATGTGAAGGAAAGCCAAGAACTACTTTGGATTAAAAAAAAAAAAAAGTGATGTGAGAGCTAATACACTCAACATGGCCATGACTAAATTTAGGGCCAAGGTTAATATGGATCCAAACTGCAGTCAGGCTTAGCTGGCCAGCTCTTTTCAAAAGCAGGAGGGTAAACCTGAAACACTTTCCAAAATGATTAAAATGCATACAAGGATAACATGACCTGGCATTCAGGAAAGTTCGCCAACCCCCATGGGATCACAGGATCCTTGAGACCCTCCAGTTGCATCTTCAAATTCTGATTTTATTTTAACAGATGGGATAATCACTTGTATGTTTAGAAGAAACGCCTAGAAGTGTTAGAATCAATAATCGATTTTGGGGACAAATGCAAGATTACCTCAGAGCAGTCAGGGATTTCAGCACCAGGTTGAACACTGCACTTTGGAAGAATGGCTCAGATTGCCATGTCCTAACAATGACCTGGCTCCTTATCTGACTGCAAATACTCTGCCTGAAGGGCACCTGCAAGGTCTCCGGGTTCGGCCACTGCCAAAGCAGATCTTCTACTCATGGAGGGGATAAAGGGCTAATAACAAACCACCTCTTTCCACCTGAACCCGCTCACTCACTCGTGCTCGGCCACATCAGGCAGGTAAGCCGCGTTTTCCTGCGAGGGGTGCGCCATGAAAACCACATCCAGGCCCTCGAACGCTCCAGCCTTTATCAGGTCTATTTTGCCTCCTCCTTGCTCCTCCGCGGGCGTCCCCAGCACCGAGATCTGCAGCACAGAGGCACAGAGAGGGTCACTCAGGGGCGGCCCCGGGGGGGCCTCTCCGCCGCCTCCCCGGCAGGGCTCTCACCTGCACAGCCACGGGCTCCGCCAGGCTCTCCAGGGCGGCCTTCAGGGCCAGCGCGGCGGCGGCGCCCACCTCGGCGATGAGATTGTGGCCGCAGGCGTGCCCGAGCCCGGGCAGCGCGTCGTACTCGCAGAGGAAGGCGACGCGGAGCGGGTCCCGGGGGGCGGCCGTGCCCCAGTCTGCGCGGAAGGCCGTGTCCAGCAGGTAGCGCGGCCGCACGGCCCAGGCGGCGCCGGGCAGGTCCCCGCTGGAGAAGAAGCGGGTCAGGGCGTCGTGCGCCTGGTGCTCTGCGTACGCCAGCTCGGGACGGCTCCAGATGTCGCGGCTCAGCGCGCCCAGACGCGCCGCGTTCAGATCCACGCTCTCGGACGCCCGCTGCTTCAGCTGCTCCAGCGCGGCGGCCGCGGCAGGGCCGCCCTGGGGCTGTTCCTGCGGCTCCATGAAGGCTCGGTAGCGCCGGACACACCACCTGTCACGTCCGCAGCACCTGCCCTCCGGCGGGACAGCGGCACCGCCGCCCCATTTTATTGCCTCCGCCGCGCCGCGGGGCACGCTGGGAAATGGAGTTCCTCACCCGGTGCTAGCCCCCAGGAGACGCCCTGCCAGAACTCCCCGCCCCAGCGTGCACAGCGCAGCGCCCCGGGCCCGGCCAGCGGAGTTTCGCGGGCCCGCCCGTACCCCGTACACTCACTGCTGGGACTTGCCCTGTGCACTGGTCTTGGCCCAGGTGTGCCATGGTTTAGCCCCAGCTCTAGGCCCAAGTGTGCCGTGGTTTAATCCCAGCTCTTGGCCCAGGTGTGCCGTCTTTTAACCCCAGCTCTAGGCCCAGGTGTGCCGTCTTTTAACCCCAGCTCTAGGCCCAGGTGTGCCCTGGTTTAACCCCAGCTCTAGGCCCAGGTGTACATGGTTTAACCCCAGCTTTGGGCCCAGGTGTGTCGTGATTTAATCCCAGCTGGCAACCAAGCCCTACACAGCGGCTCCCTCACTGGCCCATGAGTAGGACTGGGAGAGAATGGGAAGGGTAAAAGGCAGAAAACTCGGGATAAGGGCAGTTTAATAGATAAAGCAAAAGCCACGCACAAAGGCAAAGCAAAACAAGGAATGAATTCCCATGGGTAGGCAGGTGTTCAGCCATCCCCTGGAGAGCAGGGCCCATCACACCTAAGGGAGGCTTGGGAAGACAAACACCAGCACTCCAAATGTGCCCCACTTTATATACTGAGCATGATGTCATATGGTCTGGAATATCCCTGTGGTCCCTTGGGGTCACCTGTCCCGGCTGTGTCTCCTCCCAACTTCCCATTCACCCCCCTGTCCCCTCAATAGCGTGTTGTGTGACACGGAATTTGTTTCAAATCCTGTGTGCCCATATCACTAAGAGTGGTTTATCAGAAGCAGGAATGGGTGTGAAGTGCTCATTGGGAGTTTTGAGGTACAAGCCATATGGCAGGGACATTGCCTATTGAACCAACCCATACCTGACAAAAGTTGAAGTCAATCGAAACAAAATAACAAATTCTGGTGGTTTTCCTGTATTCATTAAATTACCAGAAATTCCTTTTTTTGTTCATTTTAGCCATGGTTTATCCACTGTACCCATTTGCCACAACTTTTCTGTCACCTGTAGAGGTGCTTTGGTGTGCTGAACTGCAGGTTTCCCCTCTCCAGAGAAGATGGGCAAGGTCCTTTTCCTAGTGACACCCCACCCCTACAGGACTCTTTTGCCTATTCTTCCCTACCCATCACCATCTTTCACTAACACCCTCCCAGTCTGTCTTTGCCCTTCCCTTGGGTACTTGTAACAGCCCCACTTATCACATCCAGACAGTTCTAGTCTTCACTGCTCATCATCTCCCCACAAAGTACTACTTTGCAACTCCAGGCTCCAAAACACTGCTTGCAGCCCCATTCTCCTCACCTGTCTCCTGTCCTGCTCCCTGTTCCTAGCTGTATTCCCTGCCTTCACTAGGCACCACTGTTTCTTACAACTTTTTCAGTCTTTGCAATCCCAGTTTGTTGCCCAGCCAGCCCAGGTCACTTGTTTCCTCCCTTAATCTTCCTAAACCCTATTTTCTTTTCCTCTTTGCTCCTTACTCTCTTGTGCAGTCTCTCCTCCCCCAAGTTCTTAGAATGTCTCACATGATGCAGCCTGTGATTATAGAATTGAAAATGAGGGCTGAAATGGCTCTGCCCAGGCTCAGGTGAGAGCAGCCAGCACAGCATGCAGAGGACATGCCAGCACCTGGCCAGGGTGCAGTGACACAAAGGGCAAAGCCCTGGTTCTAGAACAGGACTGGCTTAGGCTGCTTTGGCATTACAGCTGAGGGTGTTGAGCCTCAGAGCCACAGCTAACAGGAATGGCAAAGCTTGGCCACAGAACAAACTGCACAGTGGCAGCTGCCTCCAAACAACTTGGCTGCTTGTTCCAAGGGCTGAAGAAAGAGCATGGAGTGCATAGGAATGCCGGCATCTGAAAATGGGACAAACTTAGCTCTGGCTCATCCAGGAAAATTTACCACTCATGGAGAGCAACTAAATTACTTTTAGAGATTATGTTATCTGCTCACAACTTGCTGTTTTCCAGCTGACACTTCTCAGATAATCAGAGGGTTGAATTACTTATGCGACCACTGTCTCAATTGCTTGAAATGAACCTTTAGGATATACTTGGAATCCTCTTTGTCTGCCATGAGGATTTGTGAAGCATGCAGCAGTAAGATATCCAATAATTTTATAAATTTAAACATTACAGAGTTTATGCCAGCTTGAGAGTTTCAAATTACATGTTTTAAAACTGGTAATGTGTGTCGTAATTAGTGCTAACACCAGTTATCATGATAATGGTTATGTTATTTTGGTATTTTCCAGTTCACAGTCCCAGATAATTTGCACGCTCTGTGTGTAACCTGTAAATGTGGTTCCTTGAGAGGGTCTTGCTGACCAGGAGAGGCTCCTGGTGTGTGTTCCTGCTGCTGCTTCTCTTCTGCGGATCTAGCCACCATGTCATCTTCAGTGAGCTAGTTCAGTCAGGGAAAAGAAAATCAAAATGGATATTTTTCAGCTGGATATGGTTTCACTAGAACACAGTAGGTCTCTGCTTCCAGAAGTTCCCAGTTATATCATGATTTTCCTCCCAGCCAAAAATTCATGCCACTCACTATGCAGCCTTTGGTATTTGTTGGACCTTTACCTGCGATTCACTAAAATGGCACAAAAATATCTTATGCAAAAGGTAGGGTAATTTTCTGCTGTTTTAGTGAGTTAAATTGGGCAAAGGTCCACAGAGTGCCAGGGCAAGGAGGGTGTAGTGAGACTGGGTGTGTGGAAGCAGTGAGCTGCTCAGCCAGCTCAGCTGCTCTGGTAAATCCCACCTGGACAGAGCTGCTGGGAACATCACTGTCGAGGGCAGCCAACAGAACTGAAAATAAACATTTACAGCTGCAGCACATATTAAAGCAGAGTGGGGGGCTTGACTGTGAGCAAAGGAAGGGAACATCTTCACATAAATTGACAATGATGCAAGGCTGCAAGAATTTTTTCTCTGTCACAATAAAAACAGTGCTGTGCCTCCTGAAATCAGAGCAATTTAAGAAAGATGGAGGGAAAGGTGTATTTTTGATTATAAGCAACAGATGCATGCTAAATGAGGCTTCCATTCCTTTCATAAAGCCTTTGCATTCCTAGTCTTGTTCCTATTCTGTCTCCTCCTCAGTATGGACTGTTTGTGTGGAAGAATGACTGGATATTCACCCCAGAGATGGGATGGTATCTATTAAATTAGCAATAATTTTCTTGCTCCTTAAGCTTCAGTTCTGTTGTTACACTATCATCGGGTTTTTTCCTGATTTAGGAGAAGGCACCAGTCTTTCAACCTTTTATACCCATGTGAAAATTCAGTGAATGCCACCAGGAGTAAGAAAACATTTATATTCAGTACCTTCATTTTCTATAGGTTGTGCCTTGGGTCATGATTACGGGAACATTTTATTATAGTCAATCTAGATTATAAGTCTACAAAATGCAAAACACATATCTGTAATATGTTGTTTTCTAAGGCAGAAAAAAAATTATGCATTTTTTTAAAAACAAGGTCAAAAATACTATGCTGCTATTTTGATTGTGCTAAACAAATTATAATGCAGTATTAGACTGCTTAAAATACTGTTACTATATACAGGAAATTCAGTCCAGACAACACAATAGTTCTTTGGGAAAAGCAAGAATTGCACATATATTTATTCATAAATAAACAAGAACAAACCTCACAGCTGCTAATTCGATTCATATTCCTGGAATCAAGCTGTAAACAAATGCTTTTATTTTTGTTTTAGAGGGTGGGTGAGGTTCAGTAGCTTTCCATTGGTCTAAAAGAAGGAACATCTGTTGTGGCCATAAAAAACTCGATGATCAAGTTTACCACATCCCACATTAGCAACATTAGGCATTGAGGCTGAAATCCAGATCAGACTGAACTCAGTGAAAGTTTTACTGTTAAATTCTGGGTGGCCTGGATTTCAAGCCAAAACCCAAAGCTTTTAAAAATAATAGCACAGTGAGTATTAAAAACAAAAGCAGGCTGTTGCTGTGTGTGAAAGCTATACACTGGCTTGCCTAAAATAACATTCCAGCCTGGTTTACAAATAGCTTTATATTAGGAAGTATGTATCGAGACATACAATGCTACAGAAGTGAATCTTATGTTTATAAGGAAAGTGTGGTAAGAGCTTCTTTGGTCAGATCACAACATCAATATTAAATAGAGCAGAAAAATGTTAAAGATCTCAGGAAGAGAAAAGGCTTAAGTCACTTAAGCATACTGTCTTTTTTAACCACTACTAGATCCAGGATGCCACTATATGTCTTACACATTTCTTATTAAGGGAAAAGAAATACAGGATAGGTGTGTTCAGAAAAGTGAAGCCTTCTCCCTATACATGTATCATTCCCACCATTTAAGAGTTAGTTATGGTGTGGGCAAAAATCAGAGTAGACTGAGACAGAAAACATGAGCTTAATGTTCCCCTCAGATTTGGTTACCTCATGTACAATACTTGGAAATACATCTGAAATTCCTCACACAGCACGTTTTATTAGCTATGTGGTTAAGAGCTCACCATTTGCCCAAATGCTGTGAACCTGCATCAAAAAGGACAAGGTAGAAGTCAGCAGAGACCCTCAGTGGGAAGGCAGCTGTGGCCATTGGAGATGCTCCTGCCCCCAGCTCTTTGTGCCTGCCAAAAATGCCTGCCCCAGCTCTGGTGGCAGAAGGAGACACAATTCCCTGTGAGCTGTTTCAGTGCAAAGTCCAAAAGCTTAAGTCAAGCTGCCCCCACCCCCCTTGGCATTTTATGCTTTAAATTCTGGATTTTTTTTCCTGAAGCAGCTTAGAGCTATCTGTGTTTTCAGTCTGCTGACTCCACTATGTGGGTGGTATCCTCTGGGAGACAGGCAATAATATTTTAAACCGACACAGTTATTTTCAAAACAATCACTTTCATGCACCGTTAGCCACAGAGGCTGGTGTAAGCTTTGCCAGCTTTAGATTGGTTTAAAAAACAGTGCTTTTCTATCCAATGCAGATTTTTATTTGCCATCTGAAAGCTACCGGAATGCAGCAAGGACTTAGTTGTATTCTGTATTTTTGCTATATTTTTTTATTTTCTCTTTCCAAGTGGTGTGAGATTTTTTAACAAGAAACATCAGTTAACTGCAAGAAAAGTTCAAAAATTGCCTGACTTAAATATTGCCAATTAGAACAGATAGCTGTGTAAAAGACAGGGCTAGATAAACTTACATTTCTTTCTTTGGTTTGGCTCTCTGAAAAATTACATAAAAGTTATCAGCTATTATGGTGCTCCTTGAAGTTTGCACAGCCGAATGTAAACAGAGCATTAAATCGCTAGTGTTACTGATATCCAAGATTCTAAACCACAGAACTTACTGACAGCTTGCTCTCTCTTTCATGCTAAAAGTTTACTTTTGTAACAGTAAGAAAAGTGTCAAATATCAGAGATCTTACCTCAGCTAACAATGTCTTGAACCCCTCTCACTCCTCCAATTTACATGTGTATTTTAATCTGTGATATGATCATGTATTTCACATTAAACTATTGGTCAATTGTTATATTTCTATAATTTCTCTAGTAGCAGCATCATTATGGTCATAATGATATCCCAGTTTGAAAAGATTTGTGATAAGAACAGCCTGATCACATACACGTCCCATCAAGACACTTGATGATAAAACAACTACATTACTGACAATATGAGTCTTTTTTTATTAGTTTAATTATTATATTAATTGTTATATTATATTTGATTGTAGCTTAGATGTCTAGTTCCTTTCTCCCTCTAGAAGGCAGCTTTTTCTTATTTAATGTCAGATAAATTCAGTGATTGATTTTGTGGTATGACTTACTAACTGGGCAATAAACACAAACAGCACAGAGTTAAAGGAAAAAGTGATCATAAGATGTGAATGGTTTAAGTTTCTATTACTGCCAGCTCCTCTTGACAGCCTGAGCAACAAGCTGCCTCACCTTTGGGCAGGAGGGGAGCATGAACATGAACAGGCAACATGAACAGGCCCGTACTGCAGCTTTCCATGCATTGGCTGCCACCTCAGAGGCCACTGCTGGTGTGGACAGCATGGAAAACACACACAGAGAAAGCAGGTAGGCATGCAGTGGTCAAAAACTGCAGGCACTTTGTCCATTGGGGTTAGCTCTCCCCCACTACCAGTAAAAGAGAGTTAATCCATCTCTGTATAGACAAGACCAAGAGTTTTCCCTGGTAAATCCCTAGAGAGCTGAAGACAAAGTAAAAAGTTGTTATGCAAATCTCCACACACTGAATTGCTTCTCTCAGCTCCTAATTTAAAAATGGTTGCTAGTATTTTTTGTACTTAAGACAATGCAAATGTAAGCGAAAAGTGAAATCTAGACTGTGCTAAACTTTTCAAAGAAACAAAAAAAGTTGGATATTCCCTGAAGGTAAAATGCCAGTTGTGTAAAGGAGAGCACTCTGAACTCTGAATCCCAAGGACCTGAGTTCGAGTCTCAGTGGGGACTGTCCCCTGGCAGTTCAATGCCTCCCTGCCATCCCATCCCGTCACATCTCGGATGCTCAGCAGGGTCAGCCCCGGTTAGTACCGGGTGCTGTGACAGTCCCGAGGACTTCCCTGTCACTGTCCAAGCTCGCTCGGCCGTGGCAGATGGACCTCAGGACTTAAACGGTGGGGCCAATTCTGTGCACACTGTGCCTCACCTAAAAAATACACTGCGCAGGCTGGAAGGGCACAGCCACGTGGGGAGAGCCCTGCCCAAATCTGCATTCGTGAAGTCTGGCCATGCAAATACATACACACATATATGCCACTAGTTATTTACATTGCCATCCTATGCTGTTAGAAACAGTTTAATTTTGCTTCTGATTCAAACAGAGCCATAGTCAGACCCCAGCTCTTTTATTCCCTTGAAGGAAGAAAGTATTTTGCAACTCTTAAAGTTCTTTATTTTTAATACATTGTGTCTTTGAATTATTACAGATGTTGGTTCAGGAAGTATCTATTTCTGGGTTAAACAGAGAGAAGATGACCACTCAAACGATTCAATGCCCATTTTCTATTTTTAAATGTCAATTTAAATATAGATGGAAATTTTAATCTCATAAATGTGAATGCCTCTGTTTCATATCAATATACTATTTTGCAGATAGACAGCAAAAATATGATGTATTTGTAATCCACAGGAATCTTAAATGGATTACCTCTGCTAGACATCACAAATTACTATGAAGTACTTTGTTGTGGATTGAGTGGCACTGAGGACCTATTGAGACAAACCCCCAGCAGCTTACTGTGTGCAATTGCAAAACTCTTTACCCTCAACATTTTTTGCTAATATTTTTTAAAAGTCTGAAGTATGATACAGTACATAATCATAAAGACACTTAAGAGTTGACATTTTCCATAATATGTTGAGAAACTACATTAAAAAGAGTAATTATTTTTGCTCTTGATTTGTACCAATCATGCAAATATCAACACAACAATCCTTATTGGTGTTCATTCATAATGATTATTTGCTTAAAATATTAATTTCAAAATAATTGCTTTCAAAACCATATTTATTCACAGTAGCAATATACAAAGCAATAACACAGTGGATATAGGCATTATAGTCAAAATTATTTTTTTAGTCTTTTTTTAAAATTAATGTAATATCAGATTTAAATAAACACTTACACAGTGTGTTTGCACTCACCACGCATACTCCAGGGTTTAGTGCTGACAAGAAGAGGTTTATTGGTATAATGAATTTTCAGGTTTGTTTGAATTGATAACAATTTCCTGGGGAAAAAAAAAGCAGGTAAATGAAAAAGGAAAAAATATATTTGTCTATGGGACAATTAAAAATAATCATATTTCTAATTTACGATACTATGAACTTTGCTGACATTGTACATATGAATAACTTATGAGAGTGCAGTTGGATGTTTTCATATCATTGTAACATGTGCAGAACTTTGCCAGAGTTTTAGCGTTATTTGAACTTGTACAGTCATCATTGTGAAATGAACAAGTGTGGTTTTGTATTTTCAAAATTCAGGGAAACTAGGACATGCAGTCTATGCACAGACCTGTGAACAAGTACTGACAATTGCCAACAGTGGAGCTCAAACTGTATTACTGAACAAGCAAGTCCAGTCCATTTTGGTTTCCATTAATGGTTAAAATGATTTCAAGGTGAAGTCATACATTGCCCAATGACATTTGGCAAACTTAGGCACTGTGTTCTAGTTGTTTCTAGCCCAAGAGAGCTTGGTCTTTAATTACCCCAGAGTGGTTGTTGTTTCCTAGAGTTAAGCTATTTTCTTTTAAAGCATATCTTAGAGACCCTGCATTGCAGTTTCTTCGGGTACTTTATAACCTTGTTACCTTATAGTAGTTTATTATAAATCTCAGATTTGGTCTGTGCATTTACACTTTACAGAGATGGGACTCTCCTTCTCCTGTACCAAATCCTTTCATGAAACAGGAGAGAGAAGTGGCTCAGTGTTGTCAGGTGGAAGGTGGGTATACCTCAAAAGGCATCCAGTTAGTAGCAGAGTGGCCAGGGGCAGTTCCCTGAATTAAAAGTTTATCTCCTACATTCTCACAGACAATGTTGATGCACCAATACGCTTTATGTATGTTTTATATCATACACATGTGAGCTCCCCTCTCCTTACCAATGCTGCTTACTGTATCACCTACCAAAGGCACTTGTTAGCACTTGTGTGCAATGCCAGTGATACATCCCCTATTCATCCATGTGGAGATGTGCCTTTCCAGAAATCTTACTGTGGATAACTTGAATGTCATTACTGAAAATCAAGAGCACTAGTTTCTGAAAAAAAAATAATTCTTACAGCTGGGGGGTAATTCAGAATGAAGAGGTGTGTGGCAGAGAATTGAGGGTGCTATGCAAGGAAATTAGAGACAACTGTGGATGTGAAATGCTCTTCATTTCACATGCTCACCATTAGAGAACAAGAGAAGCAAATCCAACTGCAGTCTGACAAGACCCACTATATACCTCTCTGGGACTGATTGCTTCCCTAAGCTTTCAATAAGGCTGCTGAAGAAGCAGAAAGCAGGCGGACATGAGCACTTCTGTTGAAAGCAGTGCTGTCCAGGATTCGCCATCAGCATCACCTTTTTGTTGTGTTCCCTCCCCTCTCAGTCATACTCATCTCTAGTACATTTTTCAAGACCTTCACCTGATTGAACAAACACTTGTGCTTACTAGACTGAGTAAGTACAACAGCAACATAGAGCAACAGGGTGGTAAAAATACATGTTAAATGCAAGGACACTATAGGGAATCTGGAAACTTCTGGGAGTTTTAAATGTCAATAGCGTGACCTACTTTGGAATAAATAAATAAAAAAGAGAGGCTAAAGTTGCTCTGGCAAGAAGTGCCTGGGCTGGTACTGGGAAGCTGCAACAACTGCAGAGCACAGAGGACTGACAATGGGGAGTCTCGAGGCTGCCAGCTGACTTTGCAGCCCAGGCATCATTAGTATGTGTTGGCTGTTCTGTAGCCTACTCAATATGTGCTGGTAATATTAATCTGGGTTCCCTAGCAGCAGGTGCTTCTATCATAAGATTCTCTAGCCTGATTTTACTTTGCAAAATTGGCAGGAAGTCCAGGGTTTGAGTGACTTGAAAGAGCAAAATTAAATTTCCAACCTTAGCAATGTAATTTCTGGAATTAGGCTGGGTATTGATTCTACAGTATAACTTTTTACTTTAATAGATACTAAAGAAAAAATTACTTCATTCTTCAAAGAAAATAACGCAGTCCAGTACTTTCAATCAGCACCACAAACAAAAGCAATTGTCCTATTTTTCCACTCTCCTCTTATATTTGCTTTAAGGTATACACCATCTGTTAGTACTATGACTAATTTTGATGGGTAAACCACTGAATTGTGTTATTTCTGTAACATCAAGTGTCCTCACTCTGCTCATCATCTATTTTGTAAATTCCACCTGTCTTCACTATCATATCCAGTCTTTTCCAGACCTTCACTTAAAAAAAGAGCAGAAAAATCCTTCCAAAAGTATAAAGGAAAAATTAACTGGATAACATTTTATATTGAGAGACATAATTTATAGACAGGTCAGATGTTTTACTGACCTCTGCTTGTGGAGTAACATGGATGTGAAACTCATGTTTCCAGCATGTATTCACTTGATTTTATGGATGCAAAATTTGCCACCTGGGAAACAGAACGGGTTATCTTAAGCCTACTGAGCACTCTGTAGAACAATATAACCAATTAATTATCCAATATGGATCACTTAGTTTTTTCTCATCTGTTCAGATTTTTACAGTTTAAATCCTTATAAACATTCATTTCAGTTTTGAATACAGTGTGTGTACTTGACTGCCTGTGTGTAACATAAGGATATGCTTTCCCACCAATCTGGGACAAATCCTCTCAAGGGACAATAGATTAAATAACCATTTGTTGTGAGACAACAATTGAAGAATTACAACACTTTACACAAGGTCCATTGTGATTTTTTTAATCCTTCCTGCTCATTCTTAAACATTTTATACCTTTCAGCCCTTTTAATTCAACATACGGATAACAGGGACAGATTGATGTCAAAGCTTTCCCAAACCACTGGCATTATGGAGCTGTACTTAAACTCTCTGACAGGGAGGATCCTGTATGACAGAAAAAGCTTAAAGGCATTCAGCCATCCAACCCTCTGCCAGGTTCCCTTTCAGATAATCAGAATTGGCCCTGAATAACCTGGTCTGACCCAGTAGCTGCCCCCGCTGTGAGAAGAGGTAGGACTGGAAGAGTCCTGAGGTCCCTTCCAGCTTGAATTGTTTTATGGTCAAGTATTGGGAACTACTGTTTGCATTAGATTTTAATAAGGTGAACCTTAGCAAAGTAATTTTTCTGGAGAGCCAAAGGCACTGTCCAAACCTCCAAAAGTGCAGATAGATCTGCAGCTCTTCCCATGGTGTAGATATTCAGCTTACATGAGAAACATCTCAGGTATCCCACCTTGGAACCACATACATGCCTTAAAGGAGAAGAAGAAATTATTTCCTCTGGTATCCTCAAAATCTACATCTCCCTTCCTACAACAGCTGTGACATCTCTTTCTGCTCCTTCACTTAATACAAACTATCAGCCATGGCCACTGGAGTTCCCAGGGAGGCACGCTGGCACTGCAACCATGTCATGCTGTGCACAGACTTTTCCCATCAAGCAGGCACAAATCCTTGCTGCCCTGCCATGGCAGCAGAACTGATGTCACCACCTTGACTGGAGAGGGTTAGAGACCATGAAGAGTTCACAAATACATGGGCTGCAGCACACAACATATTTCTTCCTGCAGTGAAACACTGTACAAACAGTCCTTTGCATGAATGCATCACTGAGGCGATGGTGGAGGAGGAACAACACACCCTTCTGACAGGGCAGGTCTTGCCCTAGTCCATGGGGTAACCACCATCTGTCACATTTGCCTCCTTAGTGCCCTTTGTGGGATGTAGGGGGAAATTAAAATGATGAGGGTGTATATAGGGTGTGGAGAAACTATTAGTAACTTCAGAGTTAATGTGCAAAACCATGGATCTTTGGTAAGGTCCTGAGCACGAAGACAGGTTCATAACCTGCTTAATCTTGTTACGAACTGTCACATCACTAAGTCCACAAACTAATAGAAAAAATAAGCATATTGTGAAAGTGTCTGTAGAGTTAGGCCTTAGAGCTATGGTGACATTTTTTGAGACTGTTTGCATATGGTGTGCATGTTTGTACTTTCCTTCTCTTGGAAATATCTCTCCCAGCACTTTGAATGTCCTCTCCTGGGTACTGCAGAAGCCCTGCTATCTGATCCACACTTAGTTAAGGGGCCAGGGCAGGACATGTGGTAGAGGTCCCAGGGTGAGGGGCACTTTATCTCAGTATTATGAAGGACTAAATCATTAATGGAGCTTCATTTCTCTTTCTGGCTGAGATGTCCCTACATTTTCATCTATTACAAATCTCCTTTGCTTTTATCTCCTGCAAATTCTGCGCTTAGACAGGAATACTCAGCTTGCATTCAGAATGTATAAAAGTTCTTATGAAGTTACTTTTAACAAAACTCTAGATTCACAAAAATATGTCAATATCTAATCTCTTTTGAGGAGATGGTGGGGTAATTCTATCTTTTAAATGTTTTCTTACATTTATTTTGCTGATGATATCATTCCGCTAACACCAAGATTATTTATTCTTCACACAACTGATCTTGCAGCACATATCCAGAGTTGTCAGACATTTGAATGCAAAGAAACTATTGTTAAATATGAAAAATGGTGTAGTGGAGCATGTAGATATGAGACAAAGCAATATATATGAACCCTGTTTACAGAATTGACAACACAGCTCAAGGATGCATGCCAAAGATGTAATTTCTGCAATAAAAAATACTGTAGTTTTCTTGAAGAAGTGTTGTAATAGTACTATCTCGGGTTTGCCTGTCACAGTATAGATGACACTTTCACAGCTGAGGTGGGAGAACTGAGATGACAGTCTCAGCTCCACTCCAGATTGCTTCCAAGATGCTGTAGATCAACAGGGTGATCAAGGACAAAGTCATATTCTGAGTCATTACAGGAAAGGTCAAGGCATATGGAAAAATCAGGGTCAAGCTTCCAGCAAAGGTCCTTCCTTTCAGGAACAGATCTCTCCACTGGCAAGAGAAAATTTGGCCTAACACAGTGATGCTACAAGACCTCCATTAAATCAGAATGACTGTTCATGTGAGGAAGCAGAGTTGAAGGAGAATTTCAGTTTCTGATGTTCTGAACCTAGAAGATGTGTTCCTGTGACATTGAAGAGATGTCATGAGTGTCTCCAGAACAGAGCTGAGGCTAAACTGTCAGGTCCTATAAAACCTGTCAAAGGCTCTGCCATTCCAAAAGATAGCTAACTAGGCAAAAGGCTCGGCTGATTGAGTCTGAAATGAGATCCATGCTATGAACTTCAATTAGTTCGTTCAGGTTAGGTGAACAGTCAGGCTAATTTCATATTGTTAAAAATTTAGATTAATCGTGGTGCAGGGTGATGCACAGGTGCACTAGACACAGTAATCATCTGGCATATCATGTGGAAATTCTGTTTTCAAAGTCACAATTAAATAAAACTGTATTTATGCCCCAAAATTGATATTTTGCTGCAATTAAACCTTGAATGTGTCTGAACACATCACTTTTACATGTTGCTGAATGATGTCTTCACTACGTCATGAGTGTGTTTTGAAAGTATGTTGCATTAAAAGGCAAATGTTTACACGCTGGGAAAGAATTCATCCCAATAGCAAACGTTATACTTAACCTCACCTTAGTTTTGACCAATTGGACAATTATTTTGGGAGAAAATAAGAAATACTGGAATCTTCTTCAGTTAAAAGTATTAAGGACATTTTGATACACCGTAATATGTTTTGGTTTATTCTATGTAGAGGAGGATTTTCAGTTGTGATAATGTATGGCTTTTAACTGAAATGTGCTGATCAATATGGTATTAGTTATGAAGTATGAGCACAGTCCAAGAATAAAATTTGATTAGTTCAGACTTCATATAGAGTGAGACAGTATATTACAAATAACTTATTTTCAACAATGAAAATAAAAAAGGTACTTTAAAAGGACTAGTTATTTTTTCTAAACATTTTTGCCAGTTGAATCAAAGCTTTCATTATGCCATGCAGGTTGCCTGTACATTCATGTAGTGGTGACTGTTTAATTTGTCACTTAACAGATATCTAGTTTATGGCATGTACTGCAGAAAAATATCACCAAAGTTAAAATCCAGCAGGCCTGAAAAGTATTGTAATTTGTTTACATTTATGTAAATATATAACTTTATATCATTAACCAAATTAAATACAAATATTTTTAAAAGGAGAAGAATTTGGAGATGAAAAAGCATTTTATACTACTCTGTAAGAGCTTAGAGAAGATTTCTTTGGAAATAAATGACCTGATACCTATGTCTTCAATGCTATGACTAGGTTAGTACTGATGACACGTACCAGTTTAGATAAACAAGTGAAAATCTGAGAAACATAATTATTTATAGTCTCCTCCAAACCTATAAAAATAGTTGCCAGAAATGAAGAAGTCGCTTTCTGTTTGCTGTTAAGTCAAAGCTGGGGTTTGACATAGGTGTCTAACTTTTAGGCCCTCGATTTATGACATATTCTAAACTGCTTCCTATGATAAAAGCACAAGATAGAGAGCAACAGCATACAGTTTTACTTATTGAAATTTCCTCCAAAGTTCATAAATTTGCAGTAGGAAATATAATTTTTCTATATTTTTAAAACCCCAGGGACACAGTCATTAATATGTCATAAGTTTATGTTTTACAAAAGACACTATTTTTAGTGTATTTTGAAGATGGTACCAAAAGTGCACCGATGTCTTCTTTTAGAAATGAAGGTTTCCTGGCTAATCCACTTGTCCTAATTCCAGATGCCTTTTTGGTAAAACACAAGCTGAAGAAAAACAAAACATTAACTTCTTTTTTGTTCTCTTCTATTCTTTCTTGTTTGCTATCTTTTCAGTATTCTGACATACCAGTACAACCATAATTCCAAAATATTTTTCTGTAATAAATTACTGCCTGATGTTCACTACAAGTAAGTGTATTACACTGAGCCACAAATACAGATTGAGCTGCTGCTGTGTTTTCCATCTGTAGAGCCTTTCCCCAAACTGCCTGATGACATCACACAGATGATTCTGACCCACTGGCATCTCACAAAGATTCTGCCTAATGCAAGTATTAGCAGCATCAAATGTTAGCAGTGGACTTCAACTCAATGAAGCAGGAGAGTAAAGGAGATAGAGAATTTTTAAGGGTGGTTGAATCTGCATGTGACATGATGAAAAATAAATACATGGAAGGATTGATTTAATCTGTTTACATAACTGATGTAAAATTAACTTGCAATTAGGCCCTCACCAAGAATTACTCAGTGATTATACCCTCCAGCTGCCTAATACAAGTATGGGTTTGGGGCAAGGCTGTAATGAGGAGAGACGAACTGCTGCTCCCCAAACGGGTCCTTTCGGGGACACCCCTGTGAAATGTCCAAGCAAGCCACTAGAGGGAACTCAGCCTATTCCGTACGAGGCCTTGGCACTTTCCCTGCTACTTACTTGGACCTTGAAGCTATATGCAATGCATATCATACCTGAAGCTAAATGCATATGCTTTAAGACACCTGCCACAGTAAGTCCGTCTGTTAAAGCAAATGTACCAGTGTTCTGTATTGCACATGCACACAGAGTATTTCATCTTTTACATGGGGGTTTAACCTTTTGTCTTTTAATTCTCTTCTTTCCTCATCATCTCTTTGTCTATGTGGTGTCAATGCTCTCCGGAAGTGAACTGAATGTGCTTCTGGTTACTAGTGTGTGTAAAACGAGTTCCTTGTATTTCTGTCAAGAAAGGGACTTGGGAGTAGGAAATTAAGGAAGGGTGGAGGCATGCTAGAGGTCCTTGAAAAGCGAGGCCACATGGGCTTGCCCTAACTGAGGAAGACAATAAGCAGAAAGGTTTTTATGTCAGCAAGGAGCTCCCTCCTTTGGTCATCAGGTGTCAGCTTCCCGTTTCTTCACCTTCTTCAATATCTTAATGAAGCCCAGAGGGAAAGCACCGTCCTTCACAGCCCTAAGGGTTCCACCTATGTAACTACCTCAGTAATGTTAAAATCAAGCAAAGCCCTTCCTAAGAAAATTGTGATTAAGCTGGCATTTGCATCGACAGTGCAAGAATTGATCAAGATTACTTTTACCTTCCCTCACATCTTCACATTTATGTCTCCACAGTATTTGAAATGTAGGGCATGTTTGTGTTAAAAATGATGCAACAGTTTGGAAGAGTGGAAATAATCAGTTATAACAGCAATACAGGTTAACTGTGTTGCCACAGGGGGAAGGAATAAAAAAAGGCTATCTTGCTTGTACAGAAGTTTCTGCTTCATCTCAAGGCTATTTGGTGTGGAGGTTGCTCTCTCAGTGGGTGCTATTTCTGAGGCTGTGAAGGGAAAACCTGTTTTTGTTGGAAGGCTGTCTTCTCTAAACACTCTGAAATACACTGCTGTCATCAAGGTTGACACGTTTCACGAGATTACAGAGGAGGGTGACAGTGTGATCCAGGAAGGGGCTTACCAGAACTAGGGGTCGTTACCTGACCCCTCCTTTCACCCCAAGACTTTCTAAGGACAGAGATTTTCATGAATATGTTGCTTGCTCATTCTTGTGTACCCAGCTGTGGCTCTCCAGAGCTTCAATATTTAACCCCAAAAGCATTATAATCAGAAAAATAAGGAAAACCAAAAGTTTTAAAAATTCATTATTGAAAATTAAGAATGAAAATGAGAAGTCTTGAAAATAGGCCCTTATTTCTGCACAGGCATAGTTCATTTATCAGAGTTACCTGTGTGGAAAAAGTAATGGTACCTGCATGACCATTTTCTCATTATGGAAGTTAACTTACATGCAGCAAGAAGTCAATCATGTGGCTGCTGTTGAATTCAGTCTTGATAGTTATAAATTTGAAATTCTACCCTTAACCAAAATGGGAGAAAACTCTGCAGGTTCCACTTTAAAGTCTTTGGGATATTTGATTTAATTTGTGCAGAGAAAATGTAGTTTCAGCACAAGAGCTCAAAGGATATTGGAAATAATTTTGAAATTAATGAAATGCATATAGATAAATGTGTGGTAGAAGAGCAGCAAAATAATAAGGCATTGTGAGAGAAGGGCTATAATTTGGCATAAATGAGGACTATGAATGGGGACTGTGAATGAGGAAGGCCAAAGAAGTGGCTGGCACAGGTCAGGAGGAATATAACAAAGAGATGTGGCACTGGATGCTGCAATTTTAGGGCCCAGGCTACAGAGGCTAAATGGGCTGACAGTTTTCTCTCACCTATGTCTGGCTTTTAGATGCATCCATCTCCCCTGCCCTGTGTATGTATGGTGGGTCTCTTGAAAGGGTCTGGACCTTTCCCTGTGGAAATCAGGTATTATAGCTGTCTTGGGAACTAAAAAGATTATCTTACCAACATACGATAGAAGATATAGATACATATTACACTAAACAGAACCTTATCTGTGATCTACATTATGGGAAGCTGGATGGGTAATTAACTAAACTGCCACATGAGTGTGTAAATTTAGGGAACCTTTCCCTGAAAAGGGAAGTCCCTTATCATTAAACTGATAAGGAGACAGAGAAATGAAGAAAGGAAAATGACACAAATGGTACAGAGCATCATCACCCTGCAGATGTGAACAGCCCTTTCAGGCTTTGGGATCTGTAGATGCTGAAGAGCATAAACAGTATGCTTGGTGCATATGTGGGCTGTAAAATACTTTTTTTTTCTTTTTGTCCTAAAATGTATAGAAGTGCTTTGGGAAAGGCATTTCCTAACTCTGGCATGGTACCTGAGGGAAAGCAGGCCTTGTATGTGCTACTGAACCAATCTGCTATGTGGTAATGAATTTGAAAAAGGAATATAAAACATAAGATCCTCTCAAAAGAGCAGTGTAAACTCTAACTTTAAATCCTCTATGACATATCCAGGCCAGAAATGTATAGCTAACCACTGAACTACCACTGAACAAACACAAAGGCACCATCCAACAAGTGGGAGGCTGAGGAGTTTTGGACACAAGCAGCAACCAGGCTGTTCTTGTGACAGGCTCTTAAACAGCACACCCAGCCTGGCAAATTAGAAAGAAAGCCTTGGTTCCTGAGTCTGAGAGCTGCAGACTGCATTTTCATCTTTCTGGCATATCCTCCTCCCAGCATCCAGCCACAGTCAGACTTCTCAGACTTCCTGATCTCTGAGAAAACAATTCTTAAACTCTAATTGTTTGGGGGTTTGAGTTGTGTTTGACAGATAAATTCTATGGTATCTGTGTGGACCCGTACATCAGTTATTTCTAGTCCGCTAGGACATCAAGTGAGGTATGTTATGGTTATTGAGGCTTGACAGTTCAATTTATACCAGCTTGAAAGGAGAAATCTCAAGAGAATTATTGGATCTTGTTAAAATCTAGCTTTCCTTTAGAAAAAAATACATACTTTCTCAGTGGAAGCGTACACTGAACACAGCAGGTAAATGTGGCATACTCAGATTGATTTTTCAGGTGAATAAAACTACGTGTATGAACATTTGCAGAGAAGGGAGGGAAACAGAATGATGAAATGCATTTAGGGGGCAATACAAGAAAGAAGATACAGCTGTAATGAAAAGTAAAGAAAACAGTTGGGGAAGGTGAAGGGAAGGCTTGAGGTGTTTAGAAGGACTAGCTGGTAGAGAGACTGGGTCACTCATAACTTCATCTCCTGTCCAGGACAAAGATCCTCTCTTGGGAAGGACTGGGCCTCCTTCTATCAGGATCTAAAGAAAGCCTAAAGATAAAGGAAATGTAAACTCAAGGAACTGTGAGGATACTGTGTGTGTCCACAGCCCTCTGCAGCAGGTTTGTACAGCAGTGGAGATCAGCAGTTAAACAAACACAAACTGTTGACTTATCATCAGCCTCCCCGCAGCTGGTCGTGGGGAGAAGACAGTGGTGTGTGTAGATTGTATATTGTATCAAAGGGTCCAAAGAAAGGGTGGAGAAAAATGTAATAGTCATCTTTCATGAGCAAATTTCTAAAGATATTATGTAATGAAACTGTACACAACACAAAACCTAAATGCAGCCTGATTCATCTCACCAGTCCTATCACACTACAAACATTTCAAAGCAGAACATTGTATTAATTGCATTTTACATGCTACACAGCAGGACAAGGAAGAGCTGCAGATCACACAGCAACTGTGTGCACCAGCAAAGGCAAAACCTGGCTGGAGCTCCAGAGGCTACGGTTCTCCTCCTGAGTGAGGGAACAGCCAGCTGAGGGATCTCAAGCAAGCTCCCAGCTGTAAAACACAAAGGCTGCTAAAATGTATGTATGTAGTTCATCTGGGTACTTCTAAGAAATTGTGGAAACCTGAGAGCAGTAAGTGCTCATACAGCAGTTTGTGATACCTGAATTAGCATTAAGAATGCTGTGCCAAGTTGCAATTTCTAGCAATAAACAGTAGGGTACAGATCAGTCGAATGAGAAGTCAGTTGCAAGGCCTGTCAGCTCACACTGTCACGCCTCAGATGGTCCCAGTCAAGAGCTAGAAGCAAATTGTTTCATCTAGTCATTAAAATTCCTTAAATTTGAGGTAACTTGAGATATTTTTTTCTCGCAATACCTTTCCTTCCAACATAAACCTATGGCAACATCTATGCTGCTTCTCTCTTAGTTAATCTTGTTTTTCAGGGTATTTTTTTTTCTTTTCACTCCTAGTATAGGGCACACAAAATATCAGCACTTTCTTTAGTGCTTGCATACAAAGAATTTGTAAAATCTGAACAAGGTCTATAAATTTACCACTCCATTAATTCCTACAATCACCTATCAATATTTAGATATATGCAATTTCTTAATATTCTGATGGTAGGAATGAAACTTACAAAAGCTTCATGCTATATACATGTAAAAGCAAATTAGAGATCTCAAGTTACTTTTTATTTTAAGTAAGGACACATCTTAATCTTTCTCCTGCAGCTACGTCACCAGGCAGCAAAGAACACAAGATTCAGGGGATGAGAGAAAACAAGAGAAAAGCCTGACTCTATGTTAAGCCCTTTATTGAATGTAGCTCCAGGTCTTGTTTCAGGAAACAAAAAACAAAGTAAATTGTCTTTTCATGGCCATTGCCATCACCACTTAAAGGACATTTGCAAATTAAAGTGTACTGATGAAAGCACACTGCTTCATTAAAGGAGCAGATGACATCTTTAATAGAAACAGCATCTACTCAAAACCTTATGCTTCATGACCTTAAGAATGGCAAAATGACAGTGATGATTACACCACTTCAGATACATACAGCCACTTACTGAACTACAACTAAAGACTCAGCAAAATCATATAAATACAAGAAAAACCCGTGATCCCCAAATACTTCCTCTTTCAGGTATGTGTTACAGAAATCACATCAGTTCACTCACGAGTGACAACCGACAGAGTAAGCAGAGATAACCAGTGAAATTCTCAAACTGAAGACAAGGGTTTATGAACCATTCGGATGAAGTGGCCCCAAGCCCCACACACTTGTAGTAATGTCACCAGGCTGAGGTTAAACAAAAGTATCAGTGCAGCCTTGCAGCTGAGTCAGGGCTTTGTAAAATCTAGAGGCCTGCTTTCTGGGAGTTGAACAAATGAGATTTATTACCTCATGGGAAAAAAAGTTACAGAGGAATGTTGACTTCAACACAGGGGAAAAAGTACCTCTGCTAGGACACGTTTGTTGTGCAAATTAATCCCACAGGAAATTTTTTCAAATTCAGTGGAATTCTTGACCTTCCTGTCTTAGCTCTGATAATATTCTCCTACACTCTCAAAGCAAAACAGAAAGTTCACAGCTTCAAAATTGCTGATAACACTCTGTTGCTCAACTTTAGTAGTTAGGTCCTTTTATTGGATAATGTATTTCTCCTTAACTGATGTGCCCTTCATCCATCTTTTGCAGTGAAACAGCAGCTACGTATTTCTTTCCTGCTCTCAAAAATATTTATCACTGAGGTTCCTCTTCAAAAAGGTGGTATCTGTTTTTCATGGTAAATGTTAACATTTTACAACTTTACCTCTTGCTTACCTCCTAGCCCCTTTTGGGCAAGAACCAGCCTATCCATAACATAAAACCATCTTAGAAATTACAACAGAAGGTATTTCCCCTTGAATAGTTCAGTCAGGCATATACTATAAAAAAATAAAGGATATGTTGTGATAACAAAATTCAAAGAGCACAAGACACTGGAGAAGAAAATAAGGAATGTGTTTAATTGCATAGTGGAAGTGTCCACACCTTCTATGCAAAATAAAGGTAGACTTATTTCCAAAATTACAATGAAACACAATCTATAATCTTTGGGCTTCATATAATCTATATGGCTTCATATTTGATCTTAAGAAGAAAAAAATCCTAATGTATGGCAGGTATCAAATGTTTTATAATACAAAGGTTAAAAAAATAGCCTCTGAAAATAATGAACTGCTTAAAATGACACACCTCAGATAAAATATTAATCAGATTAAATAAATTTACAGCCTCATATATAAGTTGCTTAAAGTTCAGCATCATCTCTGAAGAGATGCTGGTGCAGAAGTTCAAACACACAGGATTTCCAGCTCCTGTTGCATTACAGACAGAAGCATTTTAGCTTTAGTGGAGCACCAAGCCAGCCGTTATTAATGACGCTGTGTAATGGGCTCAGACTCAGCCACGCATGAAAACCCAACAACAGATACTTCGAGGCTCCATGAGAGCTGATTTCTCAGGACCATCATCACATGGCATTTAACTGTTTAAAAGTAAGCTGGCAGTTAACTCACGCAGTTAATCCCTTTGCAGTTCCGCACAGCATTGCACTGAAGATTTTAAACAGAAAGGATTCTCATTACCCAACCAAAGCGGAGTATGTTTTGTTTCCTTACTGGCTGACCTCAGAAGATTTAATAAGCAGTTTATATAATTCCTGTACAGTAGGCACATGACTAGCTGGTAACACATCCACTAATGCTGTTCACTTCCTTAGGGGCTGTTCACTTCAGAGGGCATTATATTACTTTGCCAAGAAGTCCCCCAAATACAACACTAATGTTTTGCTGTCATTAACTGACTCTAAAAGCAAACAGTATATTCACAGAATACGATGCCTTGTCTTAAGGAAACTGGGATGAGAAATCTGTCAAAGGGAAAGAAACCTTCAAAGTGAAAATCCCAGTTAAGATAAAAGTGGGAAAGTCACAAATTCAGTGCAGAATAAGGTCCTGTGAGACAGCAACAAGGCCTTTCAGGTGATCACATTGAAGTGTGTATTGCACATAGGTCTAGTTTTATGAACAAGTCCATTGTGCAGGAAGGGGCTCAGCCCAAAGGTCTCAGGAAGACAGAAACATCAAGTGTCCCAACATTTGTGCTGGATCACCACAGGACCAGTGACACCGACACTGAAATGTAGTAGGTAAGCTTTGGGGTTTTTTCCACCGTTTGGAACACTGTCATCTTACCCTTTATGGTGAAACAAGGTATGCGAGGTTTTAAATTTTCAAGACTTCAGAAGCCTCATCCAACAGCTTCAAAAGGAGCTGAAAATTATCGGCACTTCCCATTTAAGGAATTCTGTAATCCTGAGGGATGTGCTGGCAAAACAAGGCAGAAACAAAGAGGCAAATTTCGCATAGGATCAGAGTTATCATTCAAACTATGTAACTTCACATCAGCTCCGAGGGGCAGAGAAGAGGCTGAAGGTAATGAGACAGTATTATCGGTGGGGGGGAAAGGACAACTCCTTTTAAATAATGCCAATTCCCATGCCTGATGGAAAATCACTCTTGTCAAGCTCATTGGCACGATGACCAGACAAAATACGGGGAAATGCTAAGGCATTTTCCTTTGCACTTGGGTGACACTCAGGCAAAAGAGGAGGAAAAAAAAGGCACAACAGCAGATCAATACAGCATATACCAAATATAGTAAACTGGGATCTACAGTCTATTTGAGTCATCCTCACTGAGATTCCAGTGGAATTCTTCTTTGCCCTAACACTGCTTTCTTAAAAAAAAAAAAAAAAAAAGAAAAAAGAAAAAAAAGAGGGGCTTTTATTATCATTTTTGGAAGATAAGCTAGGGCACATTAAATTATGGACCATTTAGCTTTGGCAGGAAACTGGGCAGTTGAGGCCACACATTTACCTCAAGTGCATCAATACAGGTCTATTTCACAAGACAGTGAAACTCGAAGTCTTTGGGGAGAAACAAATTTTGTATGAACTCTTAAGTGTAGGACATATATAGTTAGTTAAATAGCCTAATAGCATTAAAATGAAAAAGCTTGCCATTACATAATCAATTTGTATAAGCAAGCCAAGAAATCCTCCCTTAGGATTTTTTAGCTCTTGACCGATCTCACTTCAGGGCTCTGTTAAAGGATGCTGCCGGTTCCCACACACGGGATGGATGCAGGGATGCTCCACATCAGAAGCCGCAGTGCACGTGGCACGAACACGGATAATGCTCCTTCATCTGCACCTCTGGAACACCGTCCTCGCTGCAGAGCCACCTCAGCTCCGACCCGAGCTGGAGTTTTCTTCTTATGTATCCCTTCCCACTACATCAGAGCACAGGGATGGGTTTTTTTCCAGTGGGGTCAAAGGCTTTAAAATGCTTTTCTGTCTTATGCAACTTTCACATATTTTCTAAATTTGGTAATCTTTTTTTAAACACTAGATTAGTAACTGCAGATCTATGTTATGTCCTCAACGCATTCTAATCTAAAATCCAATTCCTTAACAATTTCAAATCACAGGAATGTATTTACTGATACAGCTATCAGGAAAAGACAAATCTAGTTAAGTTTAACATCCCCCATCCATACCTGTCACTGGTACTTTTCAGTATGAGCTAGTTTAATAACCACTTACTGTGGACATCTTTAAAGGAGCATTGCAGTATGAATTTGAGTGTGTTAATTGCTAGACTTTCTTGGAATCTTAATTTTCAGAAAACAAAAGAAGAGGCTGAGGGAGCTGAGGTTGTTTAACCTGGAGAAGAGGAGGCTCAGAGGTGACCTCATCACTGTCTAGAACTACCTGAAGGGAAGTTCTAGCCAGGTGGGGGTTGGTCTCTTCTCCCAGGCACTCAGCAATAGGACAAGGGGGCACGGGCTCAAGCTCTGCCAGGGGAAATTGAAGTTGGAGATCAGAAAAAAATTGTTTACAGAGAGAGTAATCAGGGATTGGAATGGCCTGTCCAGAGAGAGGGTGGATTCCCCATCCCTGGAGGTTTTTAAAGTGAGATTGGCCGTGGCACTGAGTGCCATGATCTGGTAAATGGACTGGAGTTGGACCAAGGGTTGGACTTGATGATCTCGGAGGTCTTTTCCAACCCAATCGATTCTATGATTCTAAAATGACGTACAACAAAAACATTTTTTTTAAAACACAAGGAATTCTTACTGAGCTATTAAATATCCTAATTAAGGCTGAGACAGTTAAAAGCTGAGAGAAACAAAGTATTTGTACTGATGCCCTAGAAGGCAATCAGATAATTAACAGACAAACACACACACACAGTCACCAAAGAAAAACAGAGACATGCGTAAGGGGAGGCCAAATTGTTTTATTTAATTTTTTAGTGACCAATTGGATTTTTTTGGCAGAAAGCTCTGCTCTTTCTTTTTTGTTTTTTTTTCTTTAAAGAAATCAGCAGTGCTCAAATTGATGGGTTGGAATTTTTCTCAAATTCCAGTTAAGTTTAAAAACAAACAGATGAACAGGAATTCCAGATAGTTTCCAGAGCAGAGAGCAAAACTTCACATTTGTTTGAAAATTCCATGTTTATACTTGACTGGGAGACAGAATGTAAAACTATTGTCAGTAGTGCACGAATAAAACATTCACATTTGATCTGGAACCTTAAAATCAGAAAGCTGTACTCTCCTTCCAAAATTTTCATTACCTTGTGCAAAGCAAGTCAAGTCTTCATGTGTCAAGCACACACATAAAATTGTCCATATTTTATATACAAGACATCTACCAATCAGGCAGTGCAAAATACATCCTTTCATAACAAAACTAAAATGTACCTCTCAAAGTATGAACAAGAATATACACATAATACATGATGTACACTATTTACACAACCATAAAAAATATAATACAAGGATTTTTTTTTTACGTGATTATAAGACTTGACGGTCTTTTGCGATTTTTGTTGCAACAAGGCATGTTTTAATTTTCCTGGATGGAGTTTTCTTTGCCAATTACTCAAGAGATCTTAGGAACTACGCTTGAACTTTGAGGAGAGTTTTCAAATGGACTGCCATCAACTCCCTGTTTTGGTCAGACGGTTCAGCTGTGCCACCCACCCAGTGGCTGGGAGGCTTTGGAAGGACACTGGGAGATGGTGGGTCACTAAACTTTGCCCCAGCATAATTTTCTTTTTGGTTCGCTTCAGTTAGGGCAATGGGTTTCTTGGACTTGGCATTTCTGAAGTTCTCTGTGTTTTTAAGTGGCTTTTTCTCCTGCTTCTGAATTATTTCCGGCGACACAGAATCCTGCCAAAAGTTCTCTATCTTTTTCGCCGAGGCGATCTTCGTCAGCGGCGCATTACACTTACTCTTCTGCCTGTTAATCTTTGGTTGTTCACAGAGGTGTAAGCCGTGAACGGGCTGGCCGTAGGGGACGGCCGCCTTCTCTGTCTTTCCCATCTTGTTCTTTAAGAACTGCGGAAACAAAGAAGAGTCGCATCAAACACGACCCTTCCTCTCTGCGATCCCTCACCGCCTCAGACAGGGATGGAGGCGCCGGGGGCCACGGCAGGCGGGGGATGGCGCCCCGAGCGTTCCCCTGCGCGGTTATGGCTCAGCCCCTTCCCCGTCTCGGCGGGTCTGAGGGCGGTCTGAGGGCGCGGCGCCGGGCCCGGCCGCCATGGGGCGCTGCAAGCGGCGCACGTCCCGCTCGGCGCGCGGGGGGCCGGGGCTGGCGCGCGGCCAGCGCCAGCGCTAAATCCGGCTTGTTGCTGGGGCGCAGCGGCCGCCGCCGATTGG